>PISX010006547.1:0-96444 GCA_004024625.1 Mellivora capensis | reverse complement strand
CACTGCCTCTCTCTCAAATAAATAAATAAAATCTTTAAAAAAAAAAAAAAGAAAAAAGAAAAGAAAAGAAAATTTAGACTTTATTCTTAAAGCTAGAAAAAAAAATTTAAGAAAAATATTGTTTTTAATTAACATTAATGTATTATTTGTTTCAGGGGTACAGGTCTGTGATTCATCAGTCTTTTTTTTTTTTTTTTAAGATTTTATTCATTTATTTGACAGAGAGGAGAGGCAGATGGAGGGAGAAAGGGAAAGAGGCTCCCTGCTGAGCAAGGAGCCCGATGTGGGGCTTGATCCCAGGACCCTGGAACGGTGACCTGAGCCGAAGGCAGAGGCTTAACCCACTGAGCCACCCAGGTGCCCCTGATTCATCAGTCTTACACAATTCATAGCACTCACTATACCACATACCTACCCACTGCAATGTCCATCACCCAGTCACGCCATCCTTCCAACCCCCTCCCCTCAAGAAACCCTCAGTTTGTTTCCTGAGATTAAGAGTCTCTTATGGGGACGCCTGGGTGGCTCAGTTGGTTAAACAGCTGCCTTTGGCTCAGGTCATGATTCCGGTGTCCTGGGATCGAGTCCCACATCGGGATCCTTACTCAGCAGAGAGACTGCTTCTCCCTCTGCCTCTGCCTACCACTCTGCCTGCCTGTGCTTGTGCGCTCTCTCTCTCTCCCTCTAACAAATAAATATATTAAAATCTTTAATAAAAAAATTAAAATTAAATAAATAAATTTTTTTAAAAAGAGTCTCTTATGGTTTGTCTCCCTGTCTGGTTTCATCTTGTTTCATTATTCCCTTCCTTCCCTTATGATCCTGTCTTGTTTCTCAAATTCCTTATATCAGTTGAGATCATATAATTATCTTTCTCTAATGGACTAATTTCACGTAGCATAATACCCTCTAGTTCCATTCACATTGCTGCAAAAGGCAAGATTTTAATTTTTGATGGCTGCATAATATTCCACTGCGTGTGTGTGTGTGTGTGTGTGTGTGTATGCCACATCTTCTTTATCCATTCATCTGTTGATGGATATCTAGGCTCTTTCCATAGTTTGGCTACTGTGGACATTGCTGCTATCAACTTTGGGGTGCACGTGCCCTTTTGGATCACTACATTTGTATCTTTGGGGTAAATATCCAGGAGTGCAATTGCTGGATCATAGGGTTGCTCTATTTTCAACTTTTTGAGGAACCTCCATACTGTTTTCCAGAGTGGCTACACCAGCTTGCATTACCACCAACAGTGTAGGAGGGGTCCTCTTTCTCTGCAACCTCAACAACATCTGTTGTTTTCTCACTTGTTAATTTTAGCCATTCTGCCTGGTGTGAGGTGGTATCTCACTGTGGTTTTGATTTGTATTTCCCTGATGCCGAGTGATGCTGAGCACTTTTTCATGTGCCTCTTGGCCATCTGAATGTCTTCTTTGCAGAAATGTCTGTTCATGTCTTCTACCCATTTCTTGATTGGATTATTTGTTTTTCGGGTGTTGGATTTGATAAGTTCTTTAGAGATTTTAGAAACTATCCTTTTATCTAGTATGTCATTTGCAAATATCTTCTCCTGCTGGTTGTCTTTAGGTTTTGTTGACTATTTCCTTTGCTGTGCAAAAGCTTTTTATTTTGATGAAGTCCTAATAATTCATTTTTGCCCTTGTTTCCCTTGCCTTTGGTGACGTTTCTAGGAAGTTGCTGCAACTGAGGTCAGAGGTTGCTTTGTTTCCCTAAAGGATGTGGATGGATTCCTGTCTCACGTTGAGTTCGTTCATCCATTGTGAGTCTACTTTTGTGTGTGGTGTAAAAAAATGGTCCAGTTTCATTCTTCTGTATGTAGCTGTCCAATTGTTCCAACATGGTTTGTTGAAAAAAACTATCTTTTTTCTATTGGACATTCTTTCCTGCTTTGTTGAAGATTAATTAACCAAAGATCTGAGGGTCCATTTCTGGGCTCTCTATTCTGGTCCATTGATCTATGAGTTGGTTTTGTGCCAGTACCATACTGCCTTGATGATTACAGTTTTGTAATAGAGCTTGAAGTCCAGAATTGTGATGCCTCCAGCATTGGTTTTCTTTTTCAACATTCCTCTGGCTATTCTGGTTCCATACAAATTTCAGGATAATTTGTTCCATTTCTTTGAAAAAAATTGATGATATTTTGATAGGCATTGCATTAAATGGGCAGATTGTTTTAGGTAGCCTAGACATTTTCACAATATTTGTTCTTCCAATCCATGAGCATGGAACGTTTTTCTATTTCGTGTCTTCCTCAATTTCTTTCATTAGTATTCTATAGTTTTCTGAGTACAAATTCTTTGCTTCTTTGGTTCGACATTCCTAGGTATCTTATGGTTTTGGGTGCAACTGTAAAACTGTAAATGGTTTTGGGACTGACTCCTTAATTTCACTTTCTTCTGTCTTGTTGCTGGGGTATAGAAATGCGACTGACTTCTGTGCACTGATTTTATATTCTGACACTGTCAGTATTCAGTAAAATTCCTATATGAGTTCTAGCAGTTTTGGAGTGGAGTCTTGGGTTTTCCACATAAAGTATCATATCATCTGCAGAGGATGGGGCTTTGACTTCTTTGCCGATCTGGATGCCCTTTATTTTTTATTTATTTATTTATTTGTCTGATTGCTGAGGACTTCTAGTACTATGTTGAATAGCAGTGGTGATAGTGGGTATTTCTGCTGTATTCCTGAGCTTAGGGAAAAAGCTCTCCATTTTTCCCCAATGAGAATGATACTCACTGTGGGTTTCTCATAGATGGCTTTTATGATACTGAGGTATGCACCTTCTATCCCTACACTGTGAAGAATTTTGATCAAAAAAGGATGCTGTACTTTGTCAGATGCTTTTTCTGCATCTATTGAGAGTATCACATGGTTCTTGTTCTTTTTTTTATATTAATGTAGTGTATCACATTGATTGATTTTTGGTGTTGAACCAACCTTGCAGACCAGGAATAAATCCCACTCGGTCATGGTGAATAATCCTTTTAATGAACTGTTGGATCCTACTGGCTAATATTTTGGTGAGAATTTTTGCATCCATGTTCATCAGGGATATCAGTCTGTAATTCTCCTTTTTGATGGGGTCTTTGCCTGGTTTTGGGATCAAGGTAATGGGGCCTCATAAAATGAGTTTGGAAGTTTTCATTCCATTTCTATTTTTTGGAACTATTTCAGGAGAATAGTATTAAGTCTTCTTTAAATGTCTCCTAAAATTCCCCTAGGAAGCCAACTGGCTCTGGGTTCTTTTTTGTTGGGAGATTTTTTAATTAGCAATAATCATGCCTCGGATAAACCTCATTGGCTACGATACTGGCACTGCACAAAAGTGTTGGGAGATTTTTGATAACTGCTTCAATTTCCTTGCTGGTTATGGGTCTGTTCAGGTTTTCTACTTCTTTCTGGTTCAGTTTTAGTAGTTTATATATCTCTAGAAATGCATTCATTTCTTCCAGATTGTCTAATTTGCTGGTATATGGCTGCTTATAATATGTTCTTATCATTGTTTCTATTTCTTTAGTGTTGGTTGTGATCTCTCCTCTTTCATTCATGATTTTGTTAATTTGGGTCCTTCCTTTTTTTTTTTTTTGGTAAGTCTGGACAGGGGTTTATCAATCTCATTAATACTTTCAAAGAACCATCTCCTAGTTTTGTTGATCTGTTCTACCATTCTTTTGGTTTCTATTTCATTGATTTCTGCTCTGATCTTTATTTTTTCTCTTCTCCTGCTGGGTTTAGGTTTTATTTGCTGTTCCTTCTCCCGCTCCTTTAGGTATAGGGTTAGGTTGGGTATTTGAGAGCTTTTTGATTTCTTGAGAAAGGCTTGTATTGCTATATACTTTCCTCTTATGACTGCCTTTGCTGCATCCCAAAGATTTTGAACAGTTGTGTTTTCATTTTCATTTCTTTCCATGACTTTTTTTAATTCTTTAACTTCCTGGCTGACCCATTCATTCTTTAGTAGGACACTCTTTAGCCTCCATGTATTTAAGTTCTTTCCAACTGTCCTCTTTTGACTGAGTTCTAGCTTCAAAGCACTGTGGTCTGAAAATATATAGGGAATGATCCCAATTTTTGGTACCAACTGAGACCAGAAAAACGTTTTAAGCAGAAAAATAATATGATCAGAATTCCAGTTAATAACTGGGAATGAGCCAGAGGGAGAATATAGAGGGAAATGCAAAAAAAAAAAAAAAAAAAAAAAAAATTCAAGCATTAATATTCAAGAGAGGATGAGAGCTTAACTAAGGCTATAACAACAGAGACAAACAAAAGGAAATAAACTAAAAATACTTCACCGTTTATTACAAGTGTGGAGTGGAAAAAAGGAAAGAAAGGATACAGCACAAGTTTCTGCCTGCAATGGGTAAATTTAATGACAATTATTAAAATAACTACCTGTAGTAAAAGATCATGAATTCAAACAGCTGCTAGAGCTGTCCAACAAGCCTTTGAATATGGAGTCTAGAACTCAAGAGAGAGGTCAGGCTAGAGATAAAGAGGAGGGCCATATACAAATGAATGGTATTGATGTTGATACATGGGATTATCTAGGCAAAGTTGTAGTTTTAAGAAGGTAAAAAAAAAAAAAGAACCTTGGAAAATACTACCATTTAAGAATAAATTAATAACAATAATCTGCAAAGGAAACAAAAAAGGGAGAGCCGGGTATAAAAGACAAGACAGAGTTTGTAATAATATGAGTCGATGAATAAACAATGGAGTAAAATCACAGTCCTGTAAGAAACATAAAGTAATATGATCAAGAGGGGAACTTGGGTGGCTCAGTCGCTGGGTGTCCAATTCTTGATTTCAGCTCAAATCATGAGCTCAGGGTTATGAGATCAAACCCTGATTCAGGCTCAACACTCAGTGTGGAGTCTGCTTGAGATTCTCTCTCTCCTTCTTCCCCTGCCCCTGCTCACACACTCATGTTCTCTAAAATTAGTTAAATTTTAAAAAGAGAGAATAAGGGCAAAAAGCTCTAAACAGGAAAATAGACACCACTTCATCTGAGTCTAGAGACAAAAGTAAATCTACAGACACAGAGGCAGAAAATCAAGACATTAACACCTATAACAGCAGTTCCTGAAGTGTTGAGAAGACATCTTCAAAGATCCATGAAGTTAAAACTTTTTTCATAATACCAATACCATGACAGTAATTACCTTTTTCATTCTCATTCTCATTCTCTCAGGAGTGTAAGGTGGGATTTTTTAAAAGCTATATGTGATATAGCAATAGACTGAATGCACAAGTAGACATGAGGACAGACCTGACTTCTTTTATTAAGTCAGACATTATTAAAGAGACATACAAAAATGCATAACAATGCTACTGTTCTCATTAATTTTCTATTTGTTCAGGAAGTAATTTTTCATTAAAATGTATGTTAACACATAATGAGTCTGTTATTTTCAGATAAATTTATGTTCTAAATTTCTCAGTTTTATTATCTAATATGGTAAAGATAAATAAATATAACCTACATAAGGCTCTTTGAGGGGCCCCTCAATAAGACTTGTAAAGGGATCCTGAGACAGAAAGTTTGAAAACTGCAGGAAGAATCTTAACAAGAATGAAACCGGGGGACGCCTGGGTGGCTCAGTTGGTTAGGCGCCTGCCTTCGGCTCAGGTCATGATCCCAGCGTCCTGGGATTGAGTCCCACATCGGGGGCTCCTTGCTCGGCGGGGAGCCTGCTTCTCCCTCTGCCTCTGCCTGCCACTTTGTCTGCCTCTGCTGACTCGCTCTCTCCCTCTCTCTCTGACAAATAAATAAATTAAAAAAAAAAAAAGAATGAAACTGGAATCATAAAAAAAAAACATGTAAAGTCTAAATGTGCTCATCAAGTAGTTCTATTAAACTACTGACCCAGCACTGGTGCTTTCAAAGTCACATAAAGTTCATAAATTAGTCCCACCAAGAATAACACAAAATAGCTACTCTAAAGGAAGTACAAAAAAATAGTTAAATCCATGGGCTGTCAAACCAGACTTCCTAATTTCAAACTCCTAATCTTCGAATTCTGGCTCTGTCATAAACTACTTCTATCACCACCAACCAAGTTACTTAACCTCAATCTGCTTGAATTTTTTTCAAATAAAAAATAGAAATGCTGGTATTAGCAGCACCTACTTCACATAAAGTTGTCATGAAGACTAAGTGAGTTAAGACATGTAAAGTGTTTAGCATAATGCCTGACTGTAATAATCAGCATTAGTTGTCATGGTTGTTGTCATACAGAATCATTTTGGCTAAGAACAGGAATAACCGATCTCAAAAGCTACTGGAAACCCAGGAGCCAGCACAGAAGAGCACTACCAGTGACCTACAATTTTCCTTTGAAGATAAGATTTCTTTTCCCAAGCTATACGGGATCCTCTTGGATCCAACAAGGACTATAATGTCCAGTGCTGTCAACCACTCTCAATAAAGTAAGATTAATGAAAGAATTTTCTTTTCTTAGCAAAATTATTTTTTATTCTCCAGTCATCTTCAAATGGGCCAGTAAATACATAATTAAGACTTACCTTTACACACTGTTCAGCTAAGTCCCTGCTAGTCCTGTTATTAAGCTCGACCACAACTAAACGATTACAAAGTGCTTTTATAGCTCCATCAACCCCAACAATCCTTCGGGTGCATTCTGCAGATACATCCAGATAGTATGTGATGGCACGGGCTGTCACCTCTAACACATTGTCTGGAGCACTTTCATCAAGAAAAATTTTGCAGAGGGCAGGTAAGAAAGTGCGAGGAGGACATCTGTAGTGAAAGAAATCATATTACACCTAGGATTACTAAATTCTTCACATCAAATATTAACAAAATCATAAAAACTGTAACATAATACAGAACATTCAATACTGTGTCTTCATGCGTATTAGGTAGTATTTCTCACATTGTTTTTGTTTCCAGAAAAATACTCACACGCTAACCTCATCACTGCTGAAAATATCAAGTTAGCAACAGTTTAAGGTAGTAGCATTAACTTGAAACCATGTTTTTAAAAAAATGCCTATTCAATACACAGCTCAACCATCAACTGCTCTGTAAAACCTTCCCTAACCTCACCAAATCACTAAGTGGTACTTTCACACTATTTAATCTATCACTTTATTTCCTTATTTACCCTAAAAGGTCCTGTAGGCCAGGGACATTATTCAATTAATGTTTTATTAGAACAAGTGCTGATCTGGGGTTTAATAGATAAGGATAACACATACAACAACTTCTTAACCTTTGTGATCCTGTTTCCTCATTGGCAAACCAAAGATAACATCTAAAAAATACCAACTTTATACGGATGATATGAAAATTAAGTAAAATTATATATATTGAACACTTAGGTCTGTATGCTGGCACCACACTGAATTAATTAACTTTAGCTCTCCTTCCCTACTATGAATAGTCTAATGCCTGCTATATAATCAAAAGCAGAATTTGTGAGGTACCAATAATATCCTCTATATTTTATCAACACTTAAAATATGAAAGATTATTATCTACATTTAGAAGAAATCTCAGTTATATGACATTAAATACATTATTCTAACTTCTCTGCACAAACTAAGCTTTAAATGAGCTACAAATAACACAAAAGGTAGTACTCTAAATGTACTAGTGGAATTATTTTTCCTTCAAATTTTAGTGTGTATCTTTAGTAGCTTTTTAAAAATGTGTTGGCACCTGCGTGGCTCAGTCGGTTAAGGGTCTGCCTTCTCTCTCTCCCTCTAACTTAAACACACTTACTCCCCCAACACTTAAACACACTCTCCCACATAAATAAATATCTTTTTTAAAAAAGCCACAATTATAATATAAACAGGTAATACCTTAAAACTGTCTCTTCAATTGTAGATCAGGGATTTTTCCCCATTCTCTTTTAAGATTTTATTTATTTGTTTGAGAGAAAGAGTGAGAGCACACAAGCAGGGGAAGTGGCAGGGAGAGGGAGAAACAAGCAGAGAGAGAGGAAGAAGCAAGCTCCCTGCTGAGCTTGGAGCCTGACCCAGTGCTCAATCCCAGGACATGAGCCAAAGACAAACACTTAAGTAACTGAGACAAACACTAACTAACTGCTCTCAGAGAATTTCCTTCTTTCTTTTCTTTTTTTCCTCTTCTTTTGTTCTTTTTTTTTTTTTTTTAAGATTTTACTTATTTATTTGACAGAGAGAGAGAGAGAGCACAAGCAGGGGGAGCAGCAGGCAGAGGGAGAGGGAAAAGCAGACTCCGGGACCCTGGATCTTGGGATCATGACCTGAGCCGAAAACACAGATACTTAACTGACTAAAGCACCCAAGCATCCCGAAAGAGAATTTCTTAGTATCATTTTCAAAGAAACCCTATGTTGACAGATAATCAAATCAGTCTTTGAATTCAACCTGAGTTTTATGGTTATTCAACAGCACTTGCTTACTTTCTTTGAGCAAGGCCCTCAAAAGTCCCTTGCTTCCCCCCGCCCCCCAGGCTACCACTACAACCGTAACTTTTCCAAGATCTGAATCCATGTCAAAAGGGGGTAACTAAGAAATAAGATTTACACAATCAAGAAAAATAATATCATTATAAATTTGTAATCACCAATATTAAATGAACACAATGTCCAATAATTCTGCTACATTTCTTCCACAATCTACAATGAGTATTTCACCGTTCCTTTAATTTTTTCTTGGCTTTGTGAATCCCTTGGTTTTCCATCCTGTCTCAGTCCTGAACTCCCTGGCTTTTCTCTCTCTAGTTGGTCTCTTCTATTGTCTTTCTTAATATCTCATGGATGTAAATCTCATCCATATACCAATGAAAACTCCCAAATGTTACCTCCAACCCAGACCAACTCACTCACAATCACTATCTCCACTTAGAATTATCACAGGCAACTTAGAGCATATTAAGGACCTCCTTAAGAGGCCTGCACATAAACCAACTCATTACCCATTCCCAGTTATGCTCCTCTTGGGTGTTTTAGAGCACTCAGTGAAACCCATCAATCAAAAGCCTCCATCAAGCTACATTATATTTTCCCATTTACCTGTCTCATCCATGAAAACATGAGCTACTAGAGAGCAGGGTCTGTGCCTTATCTGTTTTTCTACAACAGATCCAGACTTATTATCTAGTGGATATTCAAATATTTGATGAATACATGAAATACATATGAATGTATATATAAATACAGGAATATAGTGAAAATAATTCCTGTCTCAAGAAATTTAGTTTAACATGGAAAATGATAATGTAATCAAACAAAATATAAATGAGTATAATAAAACCTAAAAGAAGTAGGTCCAGGGGCGCCTGGGTGGCTCAGTGGGTTAAAGCCTCTGCCTTCGGCTCAGGTCATGGTCTCAGGGTCCTGGGATTGAGCCCCGCATTGGGCTCTCTGCTCACCGGGGAGCCTGCTTCCCTCTCTCTCTGCCTGCCTCTCTGCCAACTTGTCATCTCTGTCAAATAAATATATAAAATCTTAAAAAAAAAAAAAAAAAAAAAAAGGAATAGGTCCATAAAAAGTTCTAAGAGGGAAAATTCAATTTAGGGGATTTGGGGAAATTCAATTTAGGGGAAAGGAAGTCCTCATAACAAAGGAAGACATCTGAGTAAAGTCAAGGTATTCTTTGCTTTGGAGAGTTACTGCAAAGATCTGAGATAATGGATATAAAATGTGTAGTACAGGGCTCAGGACATAAAAAAATGTTTGATAAACCACATGACAGAAGTTGGCTGAGCAGATAAGACCTTTTATTTCAAGTAAGGAGAAAAGCATGTACAAAGGACAGGGAATTGAAGAATTACGTGATATTGCAGATTTTATTTTCCAACAATATCCACATCATCTCCCATTCCACATATATACTTTTTAAGATTATTTATTTATTTTAGGTGGGAGGGACAGATAGAGAGGGAGAGAAAGACTCCTCAAGTAGACTCCCCACTGAGCATAGTACCCAACTTGGAGCTTGATCCAGGACCCAAGGTTATGACCTGTGCTAAATTCAAGAGTCATACACTCAACAAACTCAGCCACCCTGGCACTCCCCCCAGTACTCTTTTTTTTTTTTTTAAAGATTTTATTTATTTGACAGAGATCAGAAGTAGGCAGAGAAACAGGCAGAGAGAGAGGAGGAAGCAGACTCCCTGCTGAGCAGAGAGCCCGATGCGGGGCTTGATCCCAGGACCCTGGGATCATGACCTGAGCCGAAGGCAGAAGCTTAACCCACTGAGCCACCCAGGTGCCCCCCCAGTACTCTTTTTATGTGACTCTGATACTCATTCCCATTGAGAGGGCCTATGTTCCCACTACTTGAATCTGAGCAGCTTTATGAGTAAAGTAAAAGTGACAGCTGGGTGACTTTTAAAGCTGAGCCAACAAAAGCTACTGGATTCTCTTCAGACTCTGCTTTTTGCAACACAACCACTACACTGTGAAGAAGCCCAAGTTGCCATATCACAAGGCTAGTAGGTGTTCCAATCAACAAACTGAGAAGTCCTAACTAAAAGCTAGTATCATGGGCATGTGAAAGACCAAGTCATCAGATGATTCTAGTGCAACACCATCAAGCTTTTGTTATAGATAAGTAGGATCATACTACAAAGAGTATCCTATAATTTGCTTATTTCTTAAATTGATAATGCTATGACCACTTTCCCACATTAAAATAAACAGGCCTAGCTCAATCTTTCTAATGTCAACATAACATCCAGTATAATGAAGAGCCATACATTATTCACCACTAGGGTGGTTTCCAGTTTCTTATTATTTGAAGTAGTGCTGTAGTGAATACTCTTGGAGGTATATCTTTACATGCCAGTACCAATACAGCTGACCACAGGGTCTAAACTGTGCACACCCACTTATACATGGGTTGTTGGGGTTTTGTTTTTGTTTTTTCATAAATACTGTACAGTAACTGTTATTTCTATCAGTAAGGCTTCTGTTCAACAGGAAGATATAAGTAGTTAAGTTTCTGGGGGTCAAAGATTATACACAGATTTCTGATTGCAAATTTAAATAAAAACTTGAGGGGCATCTAGGTAACTCAATTGGTTAAGCATCCGACTCTTGATTTCAGCTCAGGAAATGATCTCAGGGCCATGAGATCAAGCCTCTTGTCAGGTGACGGTGGGTGTAGATCCTGCTTTTGATTCTCTTTCTCCTTCTCCTCTGTCTCCCCATCACAATCTATCTAAAAAAAAATTAAAGGGGCGTCTGGGTGGCTCAATTGTTAAGCATCTGCCTCCGGCTCAGGTCGTTATCTCAGGGTCCTGGGATCAAGCCCCATATCGGCCTCCCTAATCAGCGGGAAGCTTGCTTCTCCCTCTCGGACTCCCCCTGCTTGTGTTCCCTCTCTCACTGTGTCTCCCTCTGTCAAATAAATAAATAAAATCTTTAAAAAATAACAAAAATAATATAAATGAATAAAGTAAATAAAAAAGTAAATAAATAAAAAATAAAGTAAATAAAATAAAAAGTAAATAAATAAAAAATAAGTCAAAAGAACAAAAGTATAATTCTACCACAAGCATTTTAGAGTACTTATTTCCCCATGCTAAGCCATACAAAATGCTACTACCTTTAAATTTTTGCTAACCTGGGGGCGCCTGGGTGGCTCAGCGGGTTAAGCCTCTGCTTTCAGCTCAGGTCATAATCCCAGGGTCCTGGAATCGAGCCCTGAATCAGGCTCCCTCCCCAGCAGGAAGCCTGCTTCTCCCTCTCCCACTCTCCCTCCTTGTGTTCCCTCTCTCGCTGTGTCTCTCTGTCAAATACATAAATAAAATCTTAAAAAATAATAAAATAAAATAAATTTTTGCTAAACTGATAAACACTTAAAGACTTTATTTCATAAAATTTGGCTGGCCATGACAGAATTAATAAAACTTTTTTTAAAAACGATTTTATTTATTTGAAGGGAGAGAATGAGTGAGCGAGAGAGCATGAGACGGGGGAGAGTCAGAGGGAGAAGCAGCCTCCCTGCTGAGCAGGAAGCCTGATGTGGGACTGGATACTGGGATTCCAGGATCATGACCTAACCCAAAGGTAGTCGCTTAACCAACTGAGCCACCCAGGTCCATAAACTTTAATTTTTTAAAAAAAGATTTTATTTACTTATTTGAGAGAGTGAGTGAGCATGAGCAGGGGGTTTGGAGAGGGTGGCGCAGAAGGTAAGAAAGAAACAGTCTCCCAACTGAGCAGGGAGCCTGACTCAAGGCTAGATCCTAGGACCCTGGGATCACAGTCTGAGCCAAAGGCAGGCCACCCAGGCGCCCCAAGAATTAATAAACTTTTAAAATTAAACACAGAATTATTCAAACCCCCACCAAGAAAATACAAAAGAACCTAAAGCTGCATGCATACACCCACAGACAAACACTTCAGGCTACAGAGAGTCTCTAATTAGAATCACAAAAAATTTACTACAAAATAAATTCAATCATTCATATCTCATTACTGTATCTCTAATGCAGACCTTATTTCTATATGAATACATACTGGAGGCAGATACGAAACCATGCTGGGCATATATTAACATCATTTTAAAATCTCCATTCCATTTTCCCTTAAGAAGATAAAAATCACAATTTACTAACCTATTCATTCATACCTCCAAGGACTGAAAGCTTATAACATCATCTTCAATTACATTTTCCTACAATGAACTCTAAAGTTCAAAACAATCAAAAACTACAAGATCCTCTATCAAAAGTAATACCATTTTGAAAATGTTTATAAGAAGATAATTATATGCAAACACACTGGGTCAGACTTCAGAAAATAATTAAGTATTATTTAAAACACATTAAGGAAAGTTTGATTTCCTCATAAATGAATTGTGAAGTCAACAGTTCCAAAAAAGTTATCAGGCAAAAATATATATGGGGGAGGGTGGGGAGGGATAGGGTGGCTGGGTTATGGATATTGGGGAGGGTATGTGCTATGGTGAGTGCTGTAAATTGTGTAAGACTGATGATTCACAGACCTATACCCCTAAGGCAAATAATGTATTATATGTTAATTTTAAAAAAAAGTATATACAAAGATGGTCACAGTGACATAAACCATGTATCTAATAACAAGGGCATGATTAACTATATGACACATCCATATGAGAGATTATGCTGGTTTTACTGAGGTACTTACTAAAAACATATTATGATACAAATATTATTTAATAAAAATATTAGGTAAAAGAAGAAAAATCATATCCATTATGGTGTTCATCATGTTAAAATATTCAGAGAAAAAACTAAAGGAAAAAGTTAAAATAGCTTAGTACTAGATAGTGCAATTACAGATAATTTCTCTAAAAACTTCTCTAAACTTTTCTGATTTGTCCAAATTTCTCAGTCTCTACACTTCTCATTCTCTAAGCTTTTCTGATTTTTTCCAAATCTCTGAAACAAGTATATTTTACAATTCCCGGAAAATAAATTTAAAATTTGGGGCAAGTCAACTACAGTAAGTTTATTATAGCCTATTTCTCCCAATTATAACCAAAAACCTTGGTGGGGGAGGAAGCAACCATCTGAAGACTCTGAAAAGAGCAGATGGACTAGGGAAGGAAGTCAAAACTTAAATAAGGACCCATGATAGAAGTAAGTTTCAGAGGCATTTTTCCTTTCCTCTTTTCTTTTCTGGTTTGACACCTTAATGGATCAAGTCTCAAACTTTATAGCAGGAACACAGAACATAAACTCAGAGAGAACCAATAAAGAGGCTCTCTGTGAGCCAGAGAGTGTGGGGAGAAATTCCTGGGGCTTCTTACTCCCTACCTGGCCCCAAGGCTAGCCTCAGAGTTAAGCCTCACACTAAATCCTGAGTGATGCATGAACAGTGCAGTAGAAATGGCATGAGCATCTAAGGTGCTGGAGAGAACTGGGCACTAAGAAAAGGAGCCCCTATGGATAAAAGAGCATGAGAAGAATCCTGTTATCTTCCCTTTTTCTCTCACTACTTTCACCTTGGGGGCAGCCTAATCTAGTCTAGTTTAGTCCCAGTATAAGGGGTAAGAGTGGAGGGGGAGGTGATGGGAAGAAGTGTAGCTATAACATCAAGAAAGTCCCAGTTTTCTAGCTAGAACACAAGTAAAAAGAGCTCCAGGTAGCCAAAAGATACAGGGGAAATCTCAGAAAAGAAAGAGCAGAAAAAGGGTCCCCAACACAAGTCCTAAGCTCACCTCCAAACTACACTACAAAAGAGCTGAAGAACACCAGCAAAGACTCTGACAACTGAACTATGATATAATCTACCACTCAAGCCCCAGATTATACTCTGAATGACAAATGTAGACCCACTATTTCCTGTTTCTGAATGAAACAGTATCCCCTATTTCTGAATGACAGAGTAGACCCAAACACCATAACAAAAGCTATGAAATCACTAACATTGGAACCACCACCCACAGAAGGCAAGACAGAACTTGCAATCTAAATCTACTCAGAATGACTGCATGCCAAGACAAAACAAAATCAACATTATCTCCAGAGGATTGTTATAAAACCCAGGGTCTAACAATATCCCAAATAGCTAAGATAAAATCCAAAATAACTTGAAACAGGGGTGGCCTGGCTGACTCAGTCAGTAGAGCATATGACTCTTCAGTCTCAGGGTCATGAGTTCAATGCCCACGTTGGGCATGGAGCCACAAAAAACTTGAAACACAAAGAATCAGTACAATCTGACTTATCCAACACAAGAAAAAGACAGCTGGGTGCCTGGGTGGTTCAGTCGGTTGAGCACCTCTCTGACTCTTGATCTCAGCTCAGGTCCTGATGTCAGGGTCTTAAGTTCAAGACTCATGTCAGGCTTCACACTACACATGGAGCCTACTTGTGGGGGGAACGACACGACTGTCAACAGATACAAGCCTGAGACAAACTAGATATTAAAATTATCAGGGGTAAAAAAAAAAAAAAGAAACAAACAAACAAACAAAAATTACCAAGGAGGATTACCAATTAGGTATTGTAACTATACCCCAAGAGGTAAATGTGAACATTCTTGAAATGACTGGAAACAGAAAGCATAAAAAAGAATCAAATGGAAGTTTCAGAAATAAAAAGTACAGGGGGGCCTGGGTGGCTCAGGTTAAGTATATGCCTACAGCTCAGGTCATGATCCCAGGATCCTGGGATCAAGCCCCACATCAGGCTCCCAGTTCAGCACGGAATCTACTTCTCCCTCTCCCTCCACCTCTCCCCCTGCTCGTGCTCTCTCTCAAATGAATAAATAAATCCTTTAAAAAAAAAAAAAGGAAAAAAGAAAGAAAAAGTACAATTTGTGAGTGGGGGGAAAACTTCACTAGATGGGCTCAAAAGCCATAAAACATAGTCAGTGAAATTGAAAACAGCTAATAAAAATTATCCAATCTGAAGAACAGAGTGAAAAGACTGGGAGAAAAAGGGAAATAGTGACAGGTATCCAAGGGAACACATTAAAAATTGTAACAGTTGTGCCACTGGAGCCCCAGAAGGAAAGGAGAAAACAAAATGGCTGTCGAAAATAGATTTGACAAAGAATGCTCCAAATGTGGTGAAAGGCATACAGATTCAAGAAGCTCAGCAAACTTCAATTAAGACAACCATGCACAGGCAAATCATAATCAAACAGCAAAACCCCACAAAGGTAAATTTTTAAAAAATCGTAAAAGCAGCAAAAGGAAAAGCAATGCAAAGAAACAAAGATCAGAATAAATGCAGATTTCTCATTAAAAACCATAAAGGCTGGAAAACTATGGAATAATATCTTTAAAATGCTGAAAAGAACTGTCACCCCAGAATTTTATATCCAGCAAAAAATCTTCACAGCATAAATACAAAATAAAGACATTCTCAGATGAAAGAAAACTAAGAGAATTAATCACCAGCAGACTTCCCTAAAAGAAATGTTAAAGAGGGGCACCTGGGTGGCTCAGTTGGTTAAATGTCCAACTCAATAAGATTTCTGTTCAGGTCTTGATCTCAGGGTTCTGAGTTCAAGCCCCATGTTGAGCTCAACACAGGGTGTGGCTCCTACTTAAAAAAAAAAAAGGAAAGGGCACCTGGGCCACTGGGTGGCTCAGCTGGTTAAGCATCTGCCTTTGGCTCAGGTCATGATCCCAGAATCCTGGGATCCAGCACCGTATCAGGCTTCCTGCTCAAAAGGGAGACTGCTTCTCCCTCTGCCCCTCCTACCCCATGTCCTCTTTCTCTCTCTGCTCTCTTTCAAATAAATAAATAAAACCTTAAAAAAAAGAAAAGAAAAAGAAATGCTGAAGAAAGTTTTTCAAAGTTAAAGAAAATGATACCAGAGACATACATGGAACTTCAGGAATGAAGGAAGAACAACAGAAATAACAAATAGGAAGATAAATATAACAGATTATTTTTCTCCTCTTAAACTGACTTTTGAAAGTGAAAATTTTAAGACTGCACCTTGAGATTTTCAATGTATATAGGCTTAAAACATACAAAAATTATAATATGAAGGATAAAGGGATCTACATAGTTTTAAGTCTTCTTCATATTAAATGGTAAAACACTAACTCTTAGTTAATTACAATTCCCATAGCAACCATTAAAAAAATATAAAGTGAGCCAAAAACTAACAGGCAAGTTAAATTAAAATGTTACAAAATATTCAAGTAAGGAAAGGCAGAAAAGAAGAAACAGAAAAAGAGAGAGAGCACTCGGGGCACCTGGGTGGCTCAGTGGGTTAAAGCCTCTGCCTTCGGCTAAGGTCATGATCCCAGGGTCCTGGGATCGAGCCCCGAATCTGGCTCTCTGCTCAGCGGGGAGCCTGCTTCCCCCCCCCCCCGCCTGCCTCTCTGCCTCCTTGTGCGCGCGCTCTCTCTCTCTCTCTCTGTCAAATAAAATCTTTAAAAAAAAAAAAAAAGAGAGAGAGCAAGCACAGGTGAGCGACAGAACAAAAAACTAGAAGTAAAATGTGAGACATATTTCCAAACACATCAAAAATTACATTAAATATAAATGGTCTAAACTCACCAATTAAAAAAAGACTGGTTGGATTAAAGGAAGACAACCAGGTTGGATTAAAAAATCACAAGCTAACCATGTACTGTCTACGAGAAACCCACATTACATATAATAACATAGATTGGTTAAAACTTAAAAGGATAGAAAAGATCAAATAAACACTATCAAAAGAAAGCTAGAAGGGCACCAGGCTGGCTCATTTAGTGGAACATGGGACTCTTGATCTCAGAGTTGTGAATTTGAGCCCTGTGTCGGGTACAGAGATTACTTAAAAATAAAATCTTGGGGCACCTGGGTGGCTTAGTCATTAACTGTATGCCTTTGGCTCAGGTCATGATTCCAGGATCCTAGGATTGAGCTCCATATCAGGCTGCCTGCTCAGTGGGGAGTCTGCTTCTCCCTCTCCCAATCCCCCTGCTTGTGTTCCCTCTCTCATTGTGTGTCTCTCTCTCTCAAATAAATAAATAAAATCTTGGGGGAAAAAAAAAGAAAGAAAGAAAAGAGAAAAAACAAGCAAGCAAGTGAGCTTAAGCGGCTAAAGTTATGTAAAACAAAATAAACTTCAGAACGTGGAAAATTACCAGAGATAAAAATAGAGTTTTCATAACGATAAAGAAAATAAAATTTCCTAACAATCCTTTTAAAGGCACCTAACAAGGCTTCAAATACATGAAAAACTGAGATAACTGAAAAGAAATAGATAAATCTACAATTACACTTGGAAACTTCAACACCTCTCTTTGAATATCCTATAAAACAAATAGACAGAAAATCAACAAGGATATAGACTGAATACCACTATCAACCAACCCAACCTAATCTGACACTTACAGACATTCCTCCCAATAAGAGCAAAACATACATTCTTCTGATGTGCATGTGGATGTGTCACCAAAAACAGACCATATCATGGGTGGTAAAACAAACTTAATAGATTTAAAATAATTAAAATAATATAAAGTATATTCTCTAACCACAATAGTGCCACAAAAATACCTGGAAAATCCCTAAATATCTGTAAATTAAGCAACACACTTCTAAATAACACAAGGGTCAAAAAGAAACTGCCAAACAAAATTTTTAAGTATTCTAAACCAAATTAAAACAAATATATAATATCACTAAAGCAGAAAAGAGATATTTATAGTATTAAATGCTTATATTAGACAAGGTCTCAAATCAGTAACCTGAGCTTCCATCTAATAACTAGAAAAAAAAAGAGCAAATTAAATCTCAAACCAATGCAGAAGGAATTAAGAGCAGAAATCAATGAAACTTAATGCAGAAAAATAAAAAAATGAATTAAACCAAAAGCCACTTCTTTATAAAGATTAATAAAACTGATAAATATTTAGCCAGATTAATCAAAACATAAAAATTGCCAGTATCAATATGAAAAATAAGATTATCCCAACACACTGTACAAATACCTAAAGATAAAAATGAATATTGCAAACAACTCTATGCCCATAAATTCTAATTCACATTAGTTAGCCCAGTTCCTTGAAAGACATACTACTAAAATTCACTCAAGAATTAAGTAACTTAGGGCCACCTGGGTGGCTCAATCAGTTTAAGCGTCTGCCTTTTGCTCAGGTCATGATTCCAGGGTCCTGGGATCAAGCCCCACATCATGCTCCCTGCTCAGGGGGGAGTCTGCTTTTCCCTCTCCTCCCCACTTATGCTTTCTCTCACTATCTCTGTCACTATCTCTGCCTCCCTCTCTCAAATAAATGAATAAAATCTTAAAAAAAAAAATCTTAAAAAAAAACTACAAAGAATTAAGTAACTTAAACAGTCCTCTATTACACAAAGAATTAGTTATAAAAACCTTCAAACATACCAATCTCTTATGGTTGTGCTTTTGGTATTTACTTAAGAAATATATGACTAACCTAGGGTCACAAAGGTTATCTCTATGTTTTCTTCTAGAGGTCTTATAATTTTAGGTTCTTCATTAAGGTCTATGATTCATTTTATTTCTATATACGTGTGGTGCATTAGTCACAGTTAATTTTTTCTTTTTTCCACATGGACACCAATTGTTCCAGCACTATAAAATAATACTACTCTTTTTCCACTGAACTGCCTTTGCACCTTTGTTGAAATAAGGTACCCCGGTATGTCAATCTATTTCTGACTCTCTGTTCCATTTCAACGATCCATTTTGCTTTATACCAATACCACACTGTTTTGATTACTGCACCAATATAACAGGAATTTAAGTATGATATTATTAGTCCTCTAGTTAAAGTTGTTTTGACTAGTGTAGGTCCTTTGCATTTCCATATAAATTTTGAGGTCAGTCTGCCAAATTCTCCATTTTGTCAGATTTTCCTTTCTTTTTTTTTTTAAATTTTGCAGTGATTTTTTTTTTTTTTTGAAGATTTTATTTATTTGACAGAGAGAAACACAGCAAGAGAGAGAACAGAAGCAGGGTAAGTGGGAGAAGCAGGCTTCCCACCCAGCAGGGAGCCCCATGCGAGGCTCAATCCCAGGACCTGAGCCCAAGGCAGATGCTTAAGGACTGAGCTACCCAGGTGCCCCGTCAGATTTTTCTCTAACAATTGCAGAAGAAATGAAAATACGTATTTACACAGAAATCTATATACTAATGTTTATAGCAACACTGGTCATAATCACCAAAACCGCAAAGCCAAATGTCTTTCAAGAGGTAAATGGATAAACCATCTGTGGGGTACAACCATAAAATGGTACTACACAGATATTAAAAGGAAGGAACTACTTATTATACACACATCAACACAGATGACTCTCGAATGCAATATATTACACTTATGAAGCCAGACTCGAAACACTACACAATGTATATGAGATTGTACTTATACAACATTCTGGTAAAGTCAAAACTATAGCATCAAAGAACAGACCACTCACTGATTCTCAAGCACTGGAGCTGGGGAAGGATTTAACTTCAAAAGGACAGCTCTAGGGAATGTTTTGGGATGTTGGAACTGTGCTGAATTTCAATTGTGGTGGTGGTTATGTGACTTTGCATTTGTCAAAACTCCGAACTTTACTGTGTGTAATTTAAATAAATTTAAGAAAAAAAAATGAGTATCATGCATATCATAATCACAGCACTCCCTGAATAGTGCTAAAAGTATACATCCATGGCGCAAACTTTTATTTATAATTAAAGAGCTTTTCAAACTTTTAAATTTGTTAAAGATTTATCTCTCACATTATGGGTAGAAATTATTTTTATATAATTAAACCTAGTACTACACCAGTTTATAGACCTAATACCAGTTTATAGACCTAAAAATAGCCTAATTAGGAAATGCTACCTGCAATGACATCAGACTCTTTCTCTGATGAAAGCAGAATAAGTAACTTAAAGCAAGAATAGGGGCACCTGAGTGGCTTAGTTGGTTAAACATCTACCTTTGGCTCACGTCATGATCCCTGAGACATCAGATCAAGCCCTGCGTCAGGCTCCCTGCTAATCAGGGAACCTGCTTCTCCCTCTCCCTCTGCCCCTGCTCTCTATTGCTCACTCTCTACTTTCTCTCTCAAATAAATAAATAAAATCTTAAAATAAACAAACAAAAAAATGAGAACAAAAAGCTTCATGAAGTTCCAAAGATAAATCATTTCCTTGGGAACTGTAATGGTTTTTATACTGTAACTATCCTATACGTTTTCTAGACTGTATCAATTGGACTTGGGCCAAGATTTTTGAAGATTTACAATATAAAATTTAACCATTTTTTTAAAGATATTTTTTTAAGATTTTTATTTATTTATTTGACAGACAGAGATCACAAGCAGGCAGAGAGGTAGGCAGAAAGGGTGGGGGGGGGAGCAGGCTCCCTGCTGAGCAGAGAGCCTGATGCGGGCCTTGATCCCAGGATCCCGAGATCATGACCTGAGCCTAAGGCAGATGCCCAACCCACTGAGCCACCCAGGCGCCCCGATTTTATTTATTTATTTAAAAGAGAGAGAGAGAGAGAGAGAGATCACAAGTAGGCAGAGAGGGAGGCAGAGAGAAAGGAGGAAGCAGGCTCTCTGCTGAGCAGAGAGCCCAATACGGGGCTCGATCCCAGGACCCTGAGACCATGACCCGAGCCAAAGGCAGAGGCTTAACCCAATGAGCCACCCAGGTGCCCCTAAAATTTAACTTTTTTAATAAATAAAGAAGTTACCTACAATGGTAATATTTTACTGAATATAGTCTGCAAATTGGGCATTTCCTTTATTAAAGAATTAAAACAAAATTTAACTATAAAGTCTAAAAAATTGGTTTAATAAAGATAATAAATAACATCTTTTGCTCCATTTCATCTTTTTTTTTTAAAGATTTTATTTATTTATTTGACAGAGAGCGAAAGATCACAAGTAGGCAGAGGCAGGTGGGAGGAGGGGCAAGCAGGCTCCCTGCTGAACACAGAGCCTAATTCGGGGCTCTATTCCAGGACCCTGAGATCATGACCTGAGCCAAAGGCAGAGGCTTAACCCACTGAGCCACCCAGGTGCCCCTCATCTTTTATTTTTGTCCCTGCTCCCAGCCTTGACTCTCCCTGTATTGCTTAACTAAAAATAACTCCTGGCATAGCAGTTGAAAATTATGGCCTTCCCTCTCAAAGGAAAAGGAGTAAAATTCCAATACGTAGACTTGCTTTTCTCCAATTAAAACACACACACAAATCTGACTACAATTCATTAAGTAAGTATCTATTGAACAGATAGTACTTTTTTATGCCAAGTACTGTGCTAGGTATTGGAAGGTAGGATACAAAGATGAGTAAGACAGTGTTGGGCTCTAACGAACTAAAGTCAACAAGTATGCAAAACATATTGTTTACAACTACAAAGAAGAAGAATATGTGTTTTGTTTTTTTTAATATTTTAAGGTGAGGGGCACCTGGGTGGCTTAGTTGTTAAGCGTCTGCCTTCAGCTCAGGTCATGATTCCAGGGTCCTGGGATCGAGCCCCGCATCAGGCTCCCTCCCTGCTCAGCCAGAAGCCTACTTCTCCCTCTCCCACTCCCCCTGCTTGTGTTCCCGCTCTCACTCTGTCTCTCTCTCTGTCAAATAAATAAATAAAATCCATTTTTAAAAAGTATTTTATTTTATTTTATTTTTTAAGATTTTATTTATTTATTTGAGAGAGAGAAAGTGGGAGAGCATGAGCGAGGAAAAGGTCAGAGGGAGAAGCAGACTCCCCTTGGAGCTGGGAGCCTGATGCGGGACTCGATCCCGGGTTTCCGGGATCATGACCTGAGCCGAAGGCAGTCGTCCAACCAACTGAGCCACCCAGGCGTCCCTAAAAAAGTATTTTAAGGTGAAAGATACTTTGGTAAACTTAACAAAAGCTCACTGAAGATCATTATCTATGAGCTCCCTTCCTTACAGAGAATGGTTCTCATCTTCTAACACTTCTTTCTGCTGTCCACTGAAAAGAAGTACATAAACAATAGTTGATTTGTGTAAACAGAAATTACTTACTTTTTAGTATTATATGTATTTGAAATAATGAACATTCCCTATCCAAGGAAGGATCAGCTGTAGGGCTTATAAAAAAAAAAAGTAATTTCACTTCCCTATTACTCTGACATGGGTAGAAGAAAAGAAAAGTTAATATGGAAAAAGCAGGTACATAAATGCAGGGGGATAGGGAAAATATATATATTGATTCTGTCACTATTTGTACTACAGAGAAGAATACAATGCTCCTCCCCTTATATGCTCCCCAACCAATTTCATGATCCCAAAAATACTTTCTTTAGGCATAAATGAAAAGCAAGCACAATATAAATAACTTCTTCATTTTGTTCACTATCTGGTTATTAGCTATTATATGCCAGACTCTATGCTTAGCAATAGGAAGAAAAAAAGTAAGGGCGCCTGGGTGGCTCCGTCAGTTCAGTGGCTGCCTTCGCTCAGTTCACGATCCAAGGGTCCTAGGATGGAACCTTGAACACACCAACTCCCTACTCAGTTGGGAGTCTGCTTCTCCCTCTGCCCCTCTCCTCTGTTCATGCTTGCTCATGCTCACTCTAGTTCATGAGCTCTCTCTCAAATAAATACTTTTTAAAATGACAAAAGAAAAAGAAAAAGTACTAGTGGTATGTATCTAGTAGTACTTTGAGAACACAGGAGAAGTCTTTGAAGGTATCTGAATCTTATCCATTAGGTAAAGACCCAAAGATTTTACAAAATAGAGTGGTACAGTCAAATAATTGTTTTAAAACTATTTATACCTCAATAAAGCTGGGAGAAAAAGACCATGAAAAATATTTTAAGATATGACTCTGGTTGTTGTTAGCTTGGAGACAGGGATATCTATTATGAAGCTATTAGCAAATTATAATTATATCCCCATACCAATCCAAGATACTATCATTCTTTTCAATCTCCTACTTCTGGGAGAGAAAAGGTCATTGGACAGAAATCCCTCAAACTTTTAACCATCAAACCTAAAACATCTATATCTAATCTTCCCATCTGCCCTGTTTTACAAGGAACACACTACCTAAAATAAAACCCATCTCTCCACCAGCAGACCAGAGCTTTACTCCTAAATATAAGATTTTTCTGACCACAGCTTCAGCATTATCTGGTAGCATACTAGGAATGCAGACTATCGGGTAGCACACCAAACCAAATGAATCATAATTCACAGCTTAGCAAGATACCCAGGTGATTCACATCATGCACACAAAAGTTTAATAAGCACTGGTCTTAACAGAAGCCAATTGTTCTCCCAGTTTCTCAGAATCCTAAACACTATGGATATTCTCTCTCCTATCTCTTTGACCTTTAAAAGACAAAATTCCAATCTAACTTCTTGAAAAAGTTTTCCACACTCCCTGGCTCTATTTCTTCATATCCTACTTATTCCTGGACCCATTCAAATCTCTCCCTCACCACCACTCCACTCAGCTCTCATTAAGATCAATGTCCTTGAGAATGTAGCTAAATCCAAAGGACGCTTTCAGTTTTCACCCTACTTGACCTCTCACCACAATTCAACACAATTGTCCTTTCTCTTTTTGAATTACTTTCTTCCTGTGTTGACATGTACACTAATGATGCAAAAGCAATAGTGAATGAAACTGCTGGCATTTCAGTATGAATCAAGGCAAGGGTACTAAACTGTACTACTAGTAGCTGTACTCTTCACTGCCGAGCTTTGGTATGGGGGGCTGAGGGGAGAAGCACTTTCACTACAGAATAACTTTGATGAAGGAAAAAAATTATTAATTTTACTACATCACAACCCTTGAATACCTGTCTTTTTAATAACCTACTACAGGTAATGGGAAGTAAGTATAAAGCACTTCTGCCTCCTGAAGAATGATGGCTATGTCAAGGGAAAACACTTGTGTAACTGTTGGAGAGCTCAACTAGATACTTTTTTTCATGCAACACCATTTTTACTTTAAAGAACTTCAGACAAACTGTGATTATTCAGACTTGGAAACCTGGCAAACATTTCTCAAAATTTAACAAAGTAAGCCTTCCACTACAAGGAAAACAACTGACAGTACTTATTGCCAATGATAACATTAAAGCTTTCAAGCAAAAATGACAATTTTGGAAAACTTGTATCTGCTACCATGAGCTAGACAGCTTCCCAATATTGAAACTTTTCTGATGCGATCAGTATTCATATTAAACAAATATGAGTTTGTGATACTGCAGAATGACATATGTCAATATTTGGATTATCATATAGCTCAGTAAATCCATAACCAGGGCACGATTTTACAAGCTTAAACACAGATTTAAAAAAAAAATCCACTCAAAATATAAGAGAGACCAATAAATTTTATGTAACAGAGTACAAGAAGTTCACTAATATGATTCACAATCCACATTATAACGAACCCTTAAGAAACTATCACTTGTCCAGTTTTGGTAACATATCAAAGAATATCCATAATTATGTATAAAAAATCACCACAACATTCCTCCCTTTTCCAACCACATTTGTAGAGGATGATTTTTTTCATATATTTCTGTCAAAACAGAATCCAGAAGCTGAATGCAGAGGCAGATATGAGAATTCAGCCAAATTCTAAACTCATGATCTCAGCCCCTCAAAACTCTTCCAGTGTTCTCTCTCACTGAATGGCATCACCATCCATTGTAACCTGAGTAACACATGATACTTCCTTTCTCACTCCAATCCAATCATTCAAGTTCTGACTATTTTTCTTCCTAAATCTCTCTCTCTACTTCTTCATACTTCTATTACTACAAACCTCTCACTCAACCATAATCAGCAAGACCTAGAAGAAATTCTTTCTGTCCTCTCTACTCATCTATTCTATTCTCAAAAGAGCAGGTAATGTTTCTGAAAAACAAATGTAATCGTATCAGTCACTCTTTTTTGCACTATTTCACTGCCTTTGCACTGCTCTTAAGATAAAACCAAAAGCTTTACTTATCATATACAAAAGACTCCATCCCATCTAGCCCCTACCTCCTATGCAGCACTTCGGCAAACTCCTTGTCCCAGTCACACTAGTTTTCTTCAAGTTCCTCAATCATGCCCTACTTATCCCACTTCAAATTCTTTGCACATTGCCTCTTCTTCGAACATCCTTCTACCTCCTTTTCATATTTCATCCCATAAACTTACTCATCCTTTATAACTCTAGGAAAAACTACTTCTTCTAAGGCCAGGGGCAACTGGGAGGCTCAGTGGGTTAAGCCTCTGCCTTCGGCCCAGGGCATGAACTCAGGGTCCTGGGATCGAGCCCCACATCGGGCTCCCTGCTCAGCAGGGAGCCTGCTTCTCCCCTCCCCACCCCCACCCCGCCGTCTGCCTCTCTGACTACTTGTAATCTCTCTCTGTATGTCAAATAAATGAATAAAATCTTAAAAAAAAAAAAAAAAAGAGCCCTCTAGTACCTAAAAAGTACTATCACTAGGGTGCCTAGGTGGCTCAGTCAGTTAAGCATCTGCCTTTGGCTCCAGTCATGATCCCAGGGTCCTGGGATCGAGCCCCAAGTCAGGCTCCCTGCTCCTTTGGGAGCCTGCTTCTCCCTCTGCCTCTATTTCTGCCTCTCATTAATGAATAAATAAGATCTTAAAAATAAAATAAAAGTACTATCCCTAATATCCCATTTTCTAGATCTTAGATTCTACCCAGAAAATAGAACTTTTATTTTTTTTTAATTTTTTTAAATTTATTTATTTGTCAGAGAGAGAGGGAGAGAGAGAGAGAGTGAGCACAGGCAGACAGAGTGGCAGGCAGAGGCAGAGGGAGAAGCAGGCTCCCTGCCGAGCAAGGAGCCCAATGTGGGACTCGATCCCAGGACGCTGGGATCATGACCTGAGCCGAAGGCAGCCGCTTAACCAACTGAGCCACCCAGGCGTCCCGAAAATAGAACTTTTAAATTATACTATCTGAAGAGATAGGAGGCAGGATCTACAAGTGCCCAGGATTTACCTAGTTATAATAACATGTACAATAATCATCCATTTTAATGTGAATGCAAACTCATTTGTAACTCATTAAATTTAACTCTTATTAAATTTATAACCTATTAAATTTAACTCACTAACATATCACAGATGAAAGCAAAAACTCACCTTGAACTTGAATTTTATTTTTTAGAGCATTACCCTGTAAGTTCAGGCATTAATAGGAAATATCACAGCTTCACAGGAAATATACATTCCTTAACTTCAAAAAGACCGTCAAGACTCTTCAAAAAATGGAGAGCCACATAATACTACACTAAAGGAAAAGACTTAACCATTAAGTGAAAAGCACTATGCTAAGGATTTCACATCTATCATTCCTTTTAATCTTCACAAAAACTGAACCCAAATCTATCCCATCCCAAAGGCCATTATTCTACCACACCATCTGCCTTTCCTGACTAAAGAGACATATAACTATTAATACAAGCTAATAAGGGAAATACATAATCTGAACATATAGACATCTTCTGCTTTATTCAATATAAATAAGGACTGTTTTCTAGTATCTTAGGAAATCAAGTTGGTATGGGATATTTTCAAAAATTCAAATTTCAATACTCAAAATATCATCTTGCTTTTCCCCTACCCTGTTTCTTGACTCTTGCCAAGAATTTTAAAAGACTCTCCAAAATCAATCAGCTTCACAAAATAAAGTCCCAAATCACTTTTCATATGCATTCTTTCCTTTAATCCTCACAAGGAACCTACTGCTATACTACACAGAAAGAAACTAAACTAAGGCTCTCAAAGGCTAAATTAGACGTAGTAGACCAAGAATCCAAGAACATGAACCCAGGTCTCTGATGCCACAGCCCATTCTTTCTACCTCACCAGCTGCCTCTGATTTACGGGACTCAAAACAAGTTCCCTTTTGACAAGAAAATCTTGGACTATAGAACAAAGACAAACTAAGCGTTTTTTAAAAAAGTGTTACAAATTTAAATCAAAGAGCTGTTTTTTGTTTTTTGGGTTTTTTTAAGATTTTATTTATTTATTTGACAGGCAGAGATTACAAGTAGGCAGAGAGGCAGGCAGAGAGAAAGGAGGAAGCAGGCTCCCCACTGATCAGAGAGCCCGATGAGGGGCTCGATCCCAGGATCCTGGGATCATGACCCGAGCCAAAGGCAGAGGCTTTAACTCACTGAGCCACCCAGGTGCCCCAAAGATCTGTTTTTTGATAGACAAATTACTGGTATGCTGCATGAAATCGGGGTAACCATTCCAATTGGAAAATAGTCTTGTTATCTTAGTAAATAAAAAATATAAATCATATCTGACTTTAATTTCATCTTTCATAACACTATATTGTATCAAATATAAATAAGCCTAGAAGTGAAAATGGAAAGAACAAGTTATGTTAGGATGGTAGGATTTTATATATGGATGTTTTTTATTTTAAAAATTTCTTTTAAGGGTACCTGAGGGTTCAGTTCATGATCCTAGAGTCCTGGGATGGAGTCTCACATCTGGCTCCCTACTCAGCAGGGAGTCTGCTTCTCCCTGTGACCCTCCCCACCTCATGCTCTCTCTCTCTCATTCTCTCTCTAATAAATAAATAAAATCAGTAAAAATCAATAAATATTTCCTTTAAAATTGTTTTAATTGGTAACACCTTTTTTAAATGCCACTACAAATAACTACTATATATTAGTACTTAGTAAAGATACAAAACAATCATTACTTTGATTGGCAAGTGTAATTTCCTATTTTTTAAAGATTTTATTTATTTATTCAACAGAGAGAGACACAGTGAGAGAGGGAACACAAACAAGGGGAGCAGTAGAGGGAGAGCAGGGAGCCTGATGTGAGGCTCGATCCCAGGATGCTAGGATCATGACCTGAGCCAGAGGCAGACGCTTAAAGACTGAGCCACTGAGGTGCTCCTATTTGTCTGAGAGAGAGAGAGAGACACACACACACACACACAAAGATAGCCACAGAGAGCACAAGTGAGCACAAGCAAGCACAAGCTGGGAAGGAGAAGGAGGCTCCCCACCCAGCAAGGAGTGTGATGGAGGATTCCATCCCAGGACCCTGGAATCATGACCTGAGCCAAAGACAGACACTTAACAGACTAAGCCAACCAGGAGCCCCAGCAAGTATAACTTTTAAAAAACCAAATGTAGGGGCACCTGGGTGGCTCAGTGAGTTAAAGCCTCTGCCTTCAGCTCAGGTCATGATCTCAGGGTCCTGGGATCCAACCCTGCATTGGGCTCTCTGCTCAGCGGGGAGCCTGCTTCCTCCTCTCTCTCCCTGCCTCTCTGCCTACTTGCAATCTCTGTCAAATAAATAAATAAATAATCTTTAAAAAAAAAAAAAAAAAAGGAAAGTAATTCTCAGGTAATAAGGACCCTCTAATGAAATCTGAGAATACTCAAAAATCTATTTCACTTTTCTATGAATCCTGCTAAAATAAGTATCAACAGGGGGGGCTATTATTATGCAAAGTTTTGTTAATAAAAACTAGCTGATATGAAACTAATAAATTGTGATTTGGGGTGGGGGATGGGGTAACTGGGTGATGAATCACTAAATTGTACCCTGGAAACCAGTACTATACTACAAATTGACTAATCTGAATTCAAATAAACTCTTGAAAGAAAAAAATAAAAAATAGTGAATTTGAAACTTTGTTTATAAGGATTTTTATCCAAAGATTTTTACTGTCTTAATGGGATTTACAACTAAGAATTATTA
The DNA here is from genome assembly GCA_004024625.1 of Mellivora capensis. Taxonomy (NCBI): domain Eukaryota; kingdom Metazoa; phylum Chordata; class Mammalia; order Carnivora; family Mustelidae; genus Mellivora; species Mellivora capensis. The sequence goes on along the minus strand of PISX010006547.1, from coordinate 67,296 downwards.
ACTTTATTAATTCATCTTCATTAATTGTTCATTCAAAAATGAAGACAATTAAAAGATGCTTTGTCAATTTAGAGGCACCTGCGTGGTTCAGTTCATTAAGCGGCTGCCTTTGGCTCAGGTGACCATCCCCAGGTCCTGGGCTTGGATCAAGCCCTATGACGGGTTACGCTGCTCAGCTTCTCCCTCTGCTTCTCCCCCGCCCTCACCATCCACTCATACTTGAGCACACACACTCTCTCTCTCTCTAATAAATAATCTTAAAAAAAAAAAAATACTTTGTCAATTTTATAACAGCCTTTATTGCCACCTCAAAGAAATTAAGATAATTATACAAAGTTTTAAGTCAACATCTCAAACATTTTCTAATTATCTCAAAATGGCATTAAAACAAATACAGAACTCTGAGTTTTCATTAACTATCAGAATTCAAAATTGTAAATAAATAATATAAAATAAACAGTAAAAGTATTCAGAAGAATGGTTAATGTACCCAGGCAAGTAATCATATAAGAGGAAAAACAGCATTAATAGCCAATCTAGTAATGAATTCTTTTACATTTTCACACAAATTCTACATTAAAACCTTTGAATAAAATTGTTTAAACTCCATATTTCAAAATCTGTTTCTACTATTTCAAAAATATACTATTATGAGTAACATCCGATTTATACCCTCCAAACTGAAATTTACAAAGCAATCATTTGCTTTAAGGAAAGTACAAAGTCATATGAGTTAATACTAATCAAGAAAGGGGCACCTGGAAACTGTTCATTATCTTCTGTACTTTCATGTTTATTTCAAGTTAATTTCTTGGTACAGACACAGGTACCTTTAAAGAAGTATTTGTATTTTCCCAGTTCATAATGTATTTTGAAAATGAATCAAGCAAGCGATGGGTTAAATTTAGTATTCCCTAATTCCTATTCATTCAACAAACATATATTTGTGTCATCACAATTATCATTACAGGAATTACTTCACCTACCAATGTCAATTTCTCAGAAAAGTGTAAATGCAAAACTGCAGACACTTTTAAAAAGATAATTTAAAAACTCACTAGAGAAAAGTCTATAGGAACTGAAGTCAGCAAATGGCTGAAAACAGATGTTACCACAGCAACCCCAAAAGAAGACAACGAAGGGATGTACTTACGTTTCAAAACAACGATCCACGTTGTCAGACATCAAAAGCAGCATGCATAGCTGTTCCAGGGCTATTAGTTGCATGTCCCTTTCATCTCCCTGTCCCATCTGCAGCCACTCCAGCAATGTATCAGGATCCACATCTGCCATGGTTTTTTAAAAGCCTCTTTGCTTAAATTAAAAAAGTAAAAGGAAAAAGTCCTTTAAATATCCAGGACTGATCAGCTGGGGTTTAAAAATTTTTCTTTTACATCGGCTAGAACCAAATGTTCTGGTGTTCTCCTAGGAATTAGAAAAGACTTGTAAGTATGTTTGAGAGAGTACTTTAATGCAGTTTTTCAACTTTATTTCTCTGGTTTAACGTTCATGTATCATACTAAATAAAAACCAGTTTTGCATTAGAGTATAAGCTGAGTAGGTTGCTTCTTAACTGGAAACCAGAGCTGTCTCTGTCAAACACAGTCAAACTTTAGATCCCACTACTGCTGTCACCAACATCTGTGCCAAAAGGCAAAGAACACCTTACTAAAGGTTCCTTTTTTTTTTCCAACAAAGTTCTTCCCCCCTCCTTCACCCAAAACTGATCTTCAGATAAGTGTTAGATTCAGTATTTTAAGATCCTAAGCACTGTGTCCACTCTCCCTCCAAATTAAGTTTCTGCTTTAAAATGATCTCCCAATTCCACAAATTCTGCTTAATTCCCAATTTACCTACTGCTTAAGACGTCCACATACAAACAATAATACAAGTTATATCTATGAATAAAGGCGTGGTTAAGAATTCTGGCAGTCTTAGCAACTCTTAAAAGTTTAAAAAAGAAATGCTAAAAGTAAATGCAATGGACTAACATCTTACGGATCCGAATACAGGCCATTCTATGGCCCTCTTTCCCCATTCTCACAGAATGGGGCAGTTGGTTGAAAAATTATAATACAAAATAGAGAAGCAGCCCCAAGAGTCAAGTCATTACAAAAGCCCGTAGGCTCCCTGACGGACGGACAGCTTTGGATCCCAGGTAACCCAGCTGCAAGTTTGTGAATCCAGCCACGGGTCCCGGTGGGCACCCAACGGCGGCGGCCAGCAGGGATGACCCAACACTCCGGGCCCAGCCGAGCCCCGCGGGAGGCGCAGGCACCGCGCTCTGGTTTCTTGGCACCAAACCCTGCTAAGTTAGCTACCTGTGTCTAGGAGGGGGAAGTTCTGGAGAAGAGGAAGCAAGCCTCAGTGCCCAGAGCAGGCCGCCGGGCCGAGCAGGGCGGCGGGTCTCTCGGGAGCGGCGCCCAGAACTTCGAGGCTCGGGGGGACGAACCTGGCCCGACGGGGAGGCGAGCCTTTCTCAAGGGCAAGGGGGGCCCGCCTTGGGCTCCGGCTCGGCCAAGCCAGGCTCCGGCTCCAGCAAGCCGGGCCCCGCCGCGGGCAGGGCCGAGGGAGGGGAACAAAGGGGCTAAGCGGATTAGTCGGCAAGCAGCCCGGCCGACCTCACCCGGAGCCGGGGTCTCGCTCTCCGCACGCCGCCGGGCATCCGGGAACCCGGCCCCTAGGCCGGGCCCTTCCGACCGCCTGAGGCTCTTCCACCTGCCCGTCCCTCAAGCTCTTACCCGGGCTTGTCGTCCCAAACCGCTCCGGTCCAGCTCCGAGCAGGCCGCGGGCAGAGCCAGGCCCGGCCGCGGCCCTCGAGTTACCAGGCAGCCGCAGGCCGCGCAGGTCGAGCCGGGCAAGCGGCACAGGAAAAGCCGCGCCTTGTCCCTCCCCTTCCTCCGCGGGGACCTGGTGACAGGGAAGCGAGAGGTTCTCCCGACCGGCGGCAGCCAGCGCACGTCCGGTCTCCGGCACGCGGCTCCTCAGGCCCGCAGCTCAGAGGCCCGCGCGGTGCTGCCGGCAGCAGCGGGGGGTGGCCGCGTCCATCGCGATCCCGGAGGGGGAAGGGAGGAGGGTCGGGCGAGAGCGGGGCGGGGAAGCTGCGGAGGGCAGCCGAGCTCGGCGGAGGCGGAGCAAATCGACTCTCCCGGCAGCGACCCCACCGGCCGCCAGGTGGGGCGCTGCTGAGACCTGTAGGCCGTCGGCGCAGTAGCCCCAACCTGGGGAACCCGGCGGGGAGACGCTTGGCCCTCCGTACCAGGACGCTCTGGCCCTGCGGGCCTCAGACTCCCCTGTCAGCTGTCGCTTTTCTGTCGTGCCCCCGCTCCCAGCACCCCCGCACACTGGTGCACGCACGCTCAGCCTGTTTTGCACCGTGCCTACACACTTAGCGTGCTGCAGCTGTTAGGCCCCCACGCTACACGTCATAGCTGTGGCCAACCTGTCCTTGCCGAGCCCCCGGCCGGCCTGGTGGCCTGTACTGCACCGCGAGCTCCTCTCCTCCCCGCTGGGCAGCCTTACTCGCGCACGGAAGTGCGTCGCAGGAGGAAAAGCACCACCATGGGGTCTTAGGAGGCAAACCTCCCGCAGTTCACCAGAAGGAAAACCTTTCACCACAACCCTGGGAAGTAAATATTTTTCCAGCAGTATCTCCATTGCAATGATAAGAGAACTGAGGCTCCAAAAAAAGCGTAAATTCAGGCCCAGTGACGTCCCGGTAAGCAGCACCGTCAAGAGTGTGCTTTTGACTCTTTTTCCTGTGGGTTGTGGTCTCGAGTACATCCGTGGTTATTCCCGTCAAACGTTTTGTGTTTCACACCCTTTAAAAATAAAATGGGCCTGCTTATAAGACCTATTTGAAGATTTTTAGGAGGTAGTTCATTGGAAATGTGAGTATAGGTTTTTTTTTTTTTTTTAAGATTTTATTTATTTGACAGGTCACAAGTAGGCAGAGAGGCAGGCAGAGAGAGAGGGGGAAGCAGGCTCCCTGCCAAGCAGAGAGCCCAATCGGGGCTCTATTCCAGGACCCTGGGATCATGACCTGAGTCGAAGGCAGAGGCTTTAACCCACTGAGCCATCCAGGTGCCCCAATATAGCTTTTTTAAAATAAGGAAACCCATACCTCAGCCACTCTCACTGTACTCTCCCCTTTTCATCTTTTATGACAAAAATGAATATTACATAATAGTGTTTGAGTTGTGTTCCTTTAAACAATTTTCATATGCTGGAAGAACCAGTATTTTGGAAATTACAGATTGCACTTCAAATACATATAGGCACAGATCCCCCTGTCACAGGTCACGGTCCCTAGGTCTCCCGTTAACAGTTCAAATCAAGAGAAAAGAGTAGAGATTCTACTATCTTGTCACAACTACAACACATGACAGTAATTGGGAGCTATGACTATGACGTGGAGCTGCCAATAAAATCTTCAAGGATGAAGGTCTTTCTGGACTTTGAAGAATGGATGGAATATGGACAGTGCAAGGGAGGGGGAAGAATACAAGCAAAGACTGGTATTGTCTGACAAAGGAAAGAGGCACTGTGCCCCAAGCAAAGATTCTGCATTAAGCAATGAAGTGGGGGAGAAGGTGGGGACTGGAGCAAGCAGGGCCTTGAATGCCAGCTGCAGAATTTAGGCATAGATAAGTAACAAGTTTTGGATTAGAACACTGAGGAGAATAATTAGAGTCTTAGAAAGATTGATGGAATGGCTAAAAGGAGCTACCAAGACAAAACAATTAGCTGGGAGGTTGCTAAAATCCTCCAGTGGTGGAGGAAGGAAGGGCCAAAAAATCTAACAATTATTTTTAAAAAGATATATCAGAAATTAAATATTAACTTCAATTCTTTTTTATTCTTTATTTTTTTAAAGATTTTTATTTATTGAAGATAGAGCAAGAGTGAGTGAGAAAGCACGAGCAGGGGGAACAGCAGGCAGAGGGAGAAGCCGGCAGAGGGAGAAGCAGACTCCATGAGCAGAGAGCCCTGAGCCCCAAGGATTAGTCATCTTAAGCTAAACTTACGGTCTTGTTTTTTAACTTTTAATTTTGAAATAAGCTTAGACATTAAAAAAAAGTTGCAAATAAAATAAGAGTTCCTATATATATCCCTCATGCAACTTCTCCAAATATTATTATTGGGATGCCATAGTTGAAGTAAGTGAATTTCAAGAAGGCGTTTGACAAGACTTCCTTTAAAATCTTAGGTACAAGGTTCTCAGTTGGTTATGCGTCTGCCTTCATCTCAGGTTATGATCTGGGTCCTGGCATCCAGCCTTGTGTTGAACAGCACAATAGGCTCCAGGTGGGGTTCCCTGCTCTGCAGGGAGTCTGCTTCTCCCTTTCCCTCTGCCCCTGCTCCTCCCGCACTTTATGTGTGCACTTTCGCGCGCTCTCTCAAAGAAACAAATAAAAATCTTTTTATTTACTTATTTGACAGAGAGAGAGAGAGAGATCACAAGTAGGCAAAGAGGCAGGCAGAGAGAAAGAGGAGGAAGCAGGCTCCCCGCTGAGCAGAGAGCCCGATGTGGGGCTCGATCCCAGGACCCTGAGATCATGACCTGAGCCAAAGGCAGAGGCTTAACCCACTGAGCCACCCCAGCGCCCCAATAAAAATCTTTTCAAAAAAATTTTTAAAATATCTTAGATATAAATATGTTCATTCTGTGCTACAAAATTCACTTTTGATTTTCATTTTCTTAATATTGCCTCTTTTTTTTTAAGATTTTTATGTGTATACTTGACAGAAAGAGAGCCCAGCATGGGGATCTGCAGGCAGAGGAAGGAGAAGCAGGCTCCCCACTGAGCAGAGAGACCAATGCAGGGCTCAATCCCAGCACCCTGAGATCATAACCCGAGCTGAAGGCAGACTCTTAACCAAGTGAGCCACCCAGGTGCTCCATATTGCCACTTTTTAAATGAAAAATATTAAAATTCTTATTGCCAAGAAAGAGGTGGGTTAGATGATAGTGTTGTTAGATAAAGTTGTAAGGTGAAGTCCTGGTTACCTGAACAACTATACCCAGAGAATGTTGCTTAATGGACAAATAACTCCTTGGTGAAAAGTTTGTAATATGCCAGAGCCTTTGTGTTGGCCATGTACTGTTGGACAACTTTATCTAACTAACTTCTTTTTTTTAAGATTTTATTTATTTATTTGTCAGAAAGCACAAGCCAGGGGAGCAGGCAAAGGGAGAAGCAGGTTCCCTGCTGAACAAGAAGCCCGATGCAGGACTTGATCCCAGGATTCTGGGATCATGACCTGAGCCAAAGGTAGACACTTAACCAACTGAGCCAGCCAGGTGTCCATATCTAACTGACTTTGAACAAAAAATTTGAGGGTATGGATGATACATTGTAGTATCTGATGAAGATTCAAAGATATTGCCACAGAATGCAGCACCGAGACAAAATGAACAAAATTATTTTAGTAAGTCTAAATATTAAGGACAAAATATATCATATTAAAAGATTGAAGGAAAGCTGCCTTCGAAATTTAGGGAACGAGACATTAGCACTTCAGTTTACTGCATACTCTGTGTGAGCCAAAATGGAGGCTCAGGATGTGGTTACCACCCTCCTAACTCAAGGCAAAAAAGATTATACTCCTCTGTTCTGCTCTGACCTCATTTGAAGCACTGTTTTAGGATTAGGAATCAGTTAATTAACATGGAGAAGCTGCAACATGCCCAAGGAGGGTAAAACAGTTGAATGGACTGGACTTGTTTTGCCTGGAGAAGTGAGGACATGGGAACATGACTATTGCCTTCAATTGTTTCATGACCTGTCCTATGGAAGAGGGAGCCAACCTAGCATGCCACACAAAACAGCAGAACTAATAATACAATAATATTAATAGCTGGCATTTTTGAATATTTAATATATGATACACATTTTACATGCATTATCTTGTTTACTATAATTATTCAATGAGGGCTTTAGTTTCTATTATTATCCTTCTCTTACAGAATAGTAAAACAAAGCTCAGAAAGACCAAGGTCGCACAGGTACTACGTCAAAGTAGTTAATACCCTTAGTGAAGTAATAGTCGTAATACATTTAGAAGAGTGTTAGGACATGATAAATGTCCAATAAAATCTAGCTGCAATAATAACAAATAATACTATAATTATACTTAAATAATATTATTATTATTATTATTATTATTATTATTGTATTGACAGGCTGATGACTCTCCACCTTGGCTACACATTGAAGTCTCTTAGAGCACTTTAAAAAATACTGATGGTTGGATCCTACCTTTAGAAATTCTGACTGAAGTAGTCTGCGATATGGCCTGATCATCTGACATTTTAAAGATTTATTTATTTATCCGAGAGAGAGAGAGAGAGAGAGAGAGAGAGAGATTGAGTGTGCGTGCACAAAACAGGAGGGGCAGAGGGACAGGGAGAAAAATTCCCAAGCATACTCCTTGCTGAGTGCAGAGCCCGAATCAGGGCTCAATCCTATGAGCCTGAGACCATGACCTGAGTGGAAACCAAGAGTCAGTCACCCAATCAACTGCACTACCCAGGCTCCCTGGCATCTGACATATTTATTCCTTCCTTCCTTCCTCCCTCCTCCCCGCCCTTTCTGATTTTATTTATTTATTTGAGAGAGAAAGCATGAGCAGGGGGTTGGGGGAGCAGCCAGAATCTCCACTGAGCAGGGAGCCTGCTGTGAGGCTGGATTCCAGGATCCTGGGATCATGACCTGAGTCAAAGGCAGCCACTTAACAACTGGGCCACCCAGGCACCACGTTGGCATCTGACAATTTAAAATCTCCCCAGGTGAAGAAAAATTTACAAAAATACATCTGATAAAAACTATTATGAAAATAAACAAAGCATTCTTCAAGCTGGGTGGAGCCTACTTTAAAAAAAAAGAACTCTTGGGGCACCTTGGGGCACCTTAGCTATCCGCTAAGTGGAGAGCCTGCTTCTCCCTCTCTCTCTGCCCACCTCTCTGCCTACTTGTGATCTCTCTCTGTCAAATAAATAAGTAAAACCTAAAAAAAAAAAAAAAAAAGAAATGAACTATTAAACCATGAAAAAACACAAGAACCTTAAATGCATATTACTAAGTGAAAGAAGCCAATTGAAAAAGGCTACATACTAAATGATTCCAACTATATAACATTCTGGAAAAGGCAAAACTATGAACACAGTAAATAAGATTTGTGGTTACCAAGACTACACGGGAGGGAGAGCTGAATAGATAGAATACAGGTGATTTCTTAAGGCAGCGAAACTATTCTGTATGATACTATAATGATGAAAATGTGTCATGATGCATTTCATTTGCCAAAACCTATAGAATGTACACCAAGGGTGAATCCTAATGTAAACCATGAGCTTTAAGTGATAGTGATATATCAATGCAGATTCATTAATTGCAATATATATACTAGTCTGGTGGGGATTTTTTTTTAAGATTTTATTTATTTACTTGACACAGAAAGAGAGCACAGGCAGGGGCAGTGGAAGAGGGAGAAGCAGGCTCTCTGCTGAGTAGGAGGCTGATGTGGGGCTGATCCCAGACCCTAGGACCATGACCCAAGCCGAAGGTAGATACTTAATGAAATGAGCCACCCAGGTGCCCCTGGTCAGGGATATTGAAAGTGAGGAAGGTTGTGCACGTAAAGGGTGGGAGGTATAAGGAAACTGTACTTTCTGCTCAATTTTGGTGTACCTAAAACGGCTCTAAAAATATAGTCTAGTCTGTAAAAAAATAAGTTCCCCAACTGAATCTAATGTGCAGCTAAGGTTGAGAACTACTGGCCTAGGTTTTTGCATGCATAATCTCCTTCAATTCTTCTAATATCCATCTGATTAGGTATCTGTGGTTATCCTACTTTACATATAAAGAAAATGAGGTCTGGAAGGATTAAATAGTTTGTTGAGTTCACCAAGCTAGTAAAATGGGAACTGATTTTCACACATTTGCTCAGCCAACTGTCATGTGTATAGCCTTTTTACCATACCTCCTTTTAATAATTGAAGCTGGTAGATCAAAGAAAAATGCATTGCCTCATGAAGTAATAACTCCCCAACACTGGAAATATTATAGAAGAATCTGGATAACAGGGGCGCCTGGGTGGCTAAGTTGTTGGGTGGCTGCCTTTGGCTCTGGTCATGATCCTGGAATCCTGGGATCAAGTCCAGCATGGGGCTCCCTGTTCCGCAGGGAGTCTGCTTCTCCCTCTGACTCTTCCCTTCTCATGTTCTCTCACATTCTCTCTCTTTCAAATAAAAAAATCTTTTAAAAAATGAATGAATGAATGAGTGAATAAATAGATTTAGATAACAAGTCAGGGATGGCACAGATGACTACACTGTTTTTGTTTTTGTCTTGTTTTCAGCATGAAGGAAGGTAGAATAGGTTATCTCTCTCTCTCTCTCTCTTTTTAAAGTTTATTTATTTATTTAAGTAATCTCTACACCCAGTGTGGGGCTTGAACTCACAACCCAGAGATCAAGAGTTGCATGCTTCCCCTCCTGAGCTAGTCAGGCACCCCAGGTTATCTTGAATATTCCTCCAGACTCTAAGAGCCAAAGAGTTGAAGGACTAGGTTTGAGAACTCGACCTGTCCTTTACATAGCTGTGAGAGCAAAAAGTCACCTAACTTGTCTGCGCATTTTCTCTTGCATAAAATAAAGATGATGCTTATGCTAACACAGTTAGATCATTTTTCATATATATTAAATAATATCGGAGAATTAAATTTTTTTGTTAAAGTCTTTTGCTAACTGTAAAGCTTTATAGAAATCAATTTTGTGTTTTTTAAAATTTTTTAAAAGTAAGCTCTATGTCCAACGTAGGGCTTGAACTCACGGCCCTAATAACAAAAGTCACATGCTCTACTGACTGAGCCAGCCAGGCACTGTTACAGAAATCACTTTTAACTTGAGATGGCTAATAATCCTAAAGCCTTCCTCATATCACAGTGCTCCTTTGTTTACAATGTCGAAAGGCTCCTCATTGCCCAAAAAACAAACTTCAGAGTCTTTAGCATGATGTTCAAGACCGTTAGCAAACTAATTCCAATTAACCTCAATGTTCTCTTCCAGCCACTAACTCTACCTAGGTTCCAGCCAAATTTCATTTCCTACTGTTTCAAAATGGCCACACTCTTTCATAGTTACAGCTTCTCAGAAATTGAGAGAAGCCAGGGATACTCCCATTTCCAATTAAAAGTTGAAGAAACGCCCAAACAGACATTTTTGTAGCATATTTGAAATGTTTACATCTAATGATGCTTTTGATACATAAAAAACATAACATTATATAACTGTTATTCATAAGGTAAGATTTATTTTTAAAAATTAATTCATTAATAATATCAGTCAGTGGGATAAGAGTTTAAATTTGAATGATATCTCCATTTCTGAACCTGTGAATCAATCCCAGTTAACTGTGTATATTGAAGGTACTTCATAAAAGTGGGGCCTTTCCCTGTTTCCCAAAAAGGGAACAGTGGTCTCTTCCCTCTTTCCCAAAAAGGAGCCCTCTTCACACTTCTGTGCTTCTCCACATGGTCTTCCTAATGTCTGGCCAGTTCCAACGAAACATTTGAGATCTAGCTCACATATCATTTTTGAAGCCTTCTGACCTACCATTCATAACCTCCTGGATGTTCTCAGTGTAGTTGACAATATTACGTGGTAAGTATTATCATGGAGGGAGACAAGGGAAGTGTGTTCAAATCTACCTTCTTCTAGACTTTTATATAGTTCATGGAAGATGAAGTCTGTGACTCACTGTACCTTTTACTGTGTCTGGTACATAGCAATTCCCAATGGCCATTCTTCTTCTTCTTCTTCTTCTCCTTCTCCTTCTTCTTTTTCTTCTTTTTTCAAGATTTATTTATTTGAGAGAGAGAGAGGGAGAGAGAGCATGAGCTGGGGGAGGGACAAAGGGAGAGGGAGCAAGAGAATCCACAAGCAAACTCCCTGCCTATCACTATCCCCTATTCGAGGCTTGATCCCAGGACCCCGAAATCACCTGTGCTAAGTCAGGCATTTAACCAACTGAGCCACCCAGGCACCCCCTCAATGGCCATTATTCTTATATTTTGACATGAAGGTGAAATATTAACAGGTAAACATATCCTGGTTTCTTGGGCATATATTCAGGTATGGTCAATTGCCTTCACAAGATCTTCTGTTTTCATCAGGGCTTTATTCTTTTACTTGAATGCTCTTGTGATAGGATTTCATATTTTAATTTAAAATAATATAATAGGGGTGCCTGGGTGGCACAGTGGGTTAAGGTTCTGCCTTTGGCTCATCTCATGATCTCAGGGTCCTGGGATCAAGCCTCACATTGGGCTGTCTGCTCAGCGGGGAGCCTGCTTCTCCCTCTCTCTCTGCCTGCGTCTCTACTTGTGATCTCTCTCTCTCTGTCAAATAAATAAATAAAATCTTTAAAAAAAAAGGGGGGGGTGCCTGGGTGGCTCAGTGGCTTAAAGCCTCTGCCTTTGGCTCAGGTCATGATTCCAGGGTCCTGGGATTGAGCCCCACATCAGGCTCTCTGCTCAGCAGGGAGCCTGCTTCCCTTCCTCTCCCTCTGCCTGTCTCTCTGCCTACTTGTGATCTCTGTCTTTGAAATAAATAAATAAAAACTTAAAAAAAATAATATAATATAATAAAATCACAATAAAAGTCAGCAGTTTTGGGGGCACCTGGGTGGCTCAGTGGGTTAAGCCTCTGCCTTCAGCTCAGGTCAGGATCTCTGGGTCCTGGGATCGAGCCCCACATCAGGGTCTCTTCTCAGCGGGGAGCCTGCTTCCCCCTCTCTCTCTGCCTGCTGCTCTGCCTACTTGTGATCTCTCTCTGTCAAAGAAATAAATAAAATCTTTTAAAAAAAAAGTCAGCAGTTTTGGGATAAGATTTCTTTAAAGCACACTACAGGGGCACCTGGGTGACTCAGTTAAGCATCTGTCTTCAACTCAGGTCATGATCCCAGGATCCTGGGGTCAAGCCCCACAACCAGCTCCCTGCTCAGTGGAGAGCCTGGTTCTCCTCTCCCTCTGCTGCTCCCCCTGCTTATGCTTGCTCTCTCTCTTGCTCACTGTCTCTGTCAAATAAATAAATAATAAATAAAATCTTTTAAAAAAAGATGACAAATTTTTAGTAATACCGTCATCTAAGACTCTTCCAAAGGTTTCAAAAATAATGTATTTAAAAATAAATTCTATAATTTTGACAGTTTATTATAAGATTCACTGTATCTAATACATCTCTCTTGGAAGTGAAATCAAAAACCAAATTACAGTTGTAAAAGTTGTGTGCTTTATGTTCCTAGATAGTTATTCTTGCTCTAAGACTAAAAAACCCTTCTATAATTTGCTGTTCATAAACATCCTGTATCCTTTATCTTAAGGAAAATTATTCTTGGGGATAGTTTATTATCCGTCTTTAGCATACTTGGGTACATAATAGTTGCTTTGTAGGCTTAGAGGAAAAGTATGATCTGCTTTACAAAAATTCGTTCAATAAAAAACTCTCAAGGAGGGGTGCTTGGGTGGCTCAGTGGGTTAAGCCTCTGCCTTTCGCTCAGGTCATGATCTCAGGGTCCTGGGATTGAGCCCCGAATCAGGCTCTCTGCTCAGCAGGGAACCTGCTTCCCCCTCTTCCTCTGCCTGCCTCTCTACTTGTGATCTCTCTCTCTGTCAAATAAATCAATAAAATCTTAAAAAAAAAAAAAACTTTCAAGGACCTAACTTCTGTGAGGAATTACATGCTCTCATTACAGATTTCAAAATGTGTATTAGGGGAAAAATTTACGTAATAAGTTGTTTACATTTGAAGTGTCTCCTTCTGGATATTTGCTATGAGTGGATTATTGTTCATTGTTTTTATTTTTTTTATTTTTTATTTTTTTTTATTTTAAAGTTATTTATTTGTCAGAGAGAGAGCAAGCAAGCATAGGCAGACAGAGTGGCAGGCAGAGGCAGAGGGAGAAGCAGGCTCCCTGCCGAGCAAGGAGCCCGATGTGGGACTCGATCCCAGGACGCTGGGATCATGACCTGAGCCAAAGGCAGCCGCTCAACCAACTGAGCCACCCAGGCATCCCCATTGTTTTTATTTTATCTATGATAATGCTATAATGGTTATATTTTCTTGAAAAGAATCCTTATCACTCAGAGAAGCATATAAAAACATTTACAGATGAAATGATATGATGACTAGGATTTGCTTCAAAATAATTGGCTGGCTCAGTCAGTAGAGCATCTGACTCTTGATCTTGGTCATAAGTTTGAGTCCCACATGGGGTATAAAGTTTACTTTGGGGGGGGGTGTAGAGCCTAAAAAAATAAATGAAATCTTTAAAAAAAATAATTTGAAGGGATAGTGAGTCGAGTTAGATAAAACACATTTGGCCATATTTTGAGGATAATTATTGAATCTGGGTAATAGGTGCATAGGGGTTCATTATACTAGTGTCTATACTTTAATGTTGTTTGAAAATCCCATAATAAAAATGATTTTTAAAAATATAGGGAGGTTGGGGCACCTGGGTGGCTGAGTGGGTTAAAGCCTCTGACTTCAGCTCAGGGCATGATCTTGGGGTCCTGGGATCCAGCCTCGAGCTGGGCTCTCTGTTTAGCAGGGAGCCTGCTTTCCTTCCTCTCTTACTGCCTGCCTCTCTGCCTACTTGTGATCTCTGTCTGTCAAATAAATAAATTAATTAATTAAAAAAAATATATATGGGAGGTCTAGGATGATAAAGGAAATAATACCAACATATAGTGTTTTAAAACAATCTGATAGAATGTTTTTTAATTTGGGGGCACCTGGGTGGCTCAATGAGTTGTGTCCAACTTTTGATTTCGACTCAGGTCATGATCTCAGGGTTGTGGGATTTAACCTCACATCAGACTCCACACTGGGCCTGGGGCCTGCTTGGGATTTTCTCTCTCCTTCCCTTTGCCCCTTCCCCCCTGCTAAATAAATAAATAGATGAAATGTTTTTAAAATTTTGAATTATGACATCCTTTAACCTAATATCTATGGGAAGAACAATCACTGTAGTTATTTACTTAAGCTTTTTAAAACTCAAAATAATTTAAGTGTGTTCCTATATATTTTTCACTATTATAAATTATGATTTTGTTATAAAATAAAAAGGTAACAAAAACTTTTAAAAAGAGGTAGCATTCTAAGGGAAAATGAAGAAATATATATTTTATTTAACTTACAAGTACGCAGATCTTACTATGTACAGGAATCAATTTAAGTGCTTTATAGTTACTAACTCACTTAATCCTCCTAATAATGCAACAAGGGACATAATATTATTCTCTCCATTTTCAAATGGGGAAAACAGAGCCTATAAATGACTAAGTAACCTGTACAAGGCTACACAGCTGGTAAATAACAGAAGTGGGCTTTGAATCCAGAAAGCCTGGCTACAGAAACTCTTAGCCTTATCCTCTGGTATCTCTCTGTATTAATTGATTTTTCTCCTTGATGGCAAGAAGAAATATATCTTGAGGAATCAAGCCTATTGAAATGATAGTATGAGTGCAGAAAAATAAAAATACCAGCATATTTATTGCAGCATTTTTGTATTTATTGAATATTGGAAACAGCTTACATATTCTGTCAATAGAGAGTGAAGAAATCTACATATCTTCATCGAATCTGTATAGATGTTAAAAAAAAAAAAGACTGATTAATGGGGCACCTGGCTTATTCAGTTAGGAGAGCATGCGACTCTTGATCTTGGAGTTGTGAATTCAAGCCCCATGTTGGACATAGAGCTTTCATTAAAAAAAGAAGGAGAAGAAGAAGGACAGGAAGGAGGAGACCGACTTAGAAAAATGACAATTTTTTTTTTTTTAAGAGAGAGTTGGGGTGGGAGAGGCAGAGGGAGAGAGAGAGAGAAGATCCCAAGCAGGCTCCACACCCAGTGTGCCAGATACAGGACTCGATCTCACGACCCTAAGATCATGACCTGAGCTGACATCAAGAATCAGACACTTAACTGACTGAGCCACCAAGATGCTCCTTTTTTCTTTCTCTTTTTTTTTTTTTAGTGACAATTTTTTTTTTAATTATCTTTATTTATTTGACAGACAGAGATCACAAGTAGGAAGAGAGGCAGGCAGAGAGAGTGAGGGGGAAGCAGGCTCCCCGCTAAGCAGAGAGCCCGATGTGGGGCTTGATCCCAGGACCCGGAGACCATGACCTGAGCCGAAGGCAGAGGCTTTAACCCACTGAGCCACCCAGGTGCCCAGTGACAAATATATATATATTTTTTAATTTATTTATTTGTCAGAGAGAGAGAGCAAGCACAGGCAGACAGAGTGGCAGGCAGAGGCAGAGGGAGAAGCAGGCTCCCTGCCGAGCAAGGAGCCCGATGTGGGACTCGATCCCAGGACGCCGGGATCATGACCTGAGCCGAAGGCAGCCGCCTAACCAACTGAGCCACCCAGGCATCCCAGATATTTTAAACTAGAATAGCAAGTTGCAGAATCACAAACACATTAAGATCCCCTTATATTTTGTTTGTCCCAAGTAATTATTTTTAGGTTTTTAATTTTACTTCCAGTATAGTTAACATATAGTGTTATATTAGTTTCAGGTGTGACTCAATAATTCTATACATTGGGGCACCTGGATGGTTCAGTCTATTAAGCATCTGCCTTTGGCTCAGGTCATGATCCCAGGGGTCTGGGATCGAGCCCCACATAGGACTCCTGGCTCAGCAGGGAGTCTGCTACTCCTTCTCCCACTGCCCCTGCTTGTGTTCTCTCTCTGACATATAAATAAATAAACTTTTAAAAAATTCTATACATTATTCAGTACTCATCATGATAAGTGTAGTTTTTTGTTTTTCTTTTTTAAAGATTTTTATTTATTTATTTGACAGAGATTACAAGTAGACAGAGAGGCAGGCACAGAGAGAGGAAGGGAAGCAGGCTCCCTGCTGAGCAGAGAGCCCGATGTGGGGCCCGATCCCAGGACCCTGGGATCATGACCTGAGCCAAAGGCAGAGGCTTTAACCCACTGAGCCACCCAGGTGCCCCGATAAGTGTAGTTTTTAATGGGTCACCTCTTTCACCCATCCCATCACCCCCACATCCCTTCTGGTACCATCAATTTGTTCTCTATAGTTAAGAGTCTGTTTCTTGGGGCACGTGGGTGGCTCAGACAGTTAAGCATCTGACTCTTGGTTTTGCCTTAGGACGTGATCTTGGGATCATGAAATCAAGCTATGAATAGGGCTCCGTGCTCAGAGCAGAGTCTGCTTGGGATTCTGTCTCTACCTCTCCTTCCCGCCCCCCAAAATAAATAAGTAATTCTTAAAAAAAAAAAAGAGTCTATTTCTTGGTTTCTCTCTTTTTCTTTGCTTATTTGTTTTGTTTCTTAAATTCCACATGAGTGAAATAATATGGTATTTGTCTTTCTCTGACTTATTTCACTTAGCATTGTTATACTCTCTAGCTCCATTCATGTTGTTACAAATGGCAAGATTTCATCCTTTTTTATAACTGAATAATATCCATTCAATATATATACCACCTTTTTTTTATCCATTCATCTATTGATGGACACAAGCTAACATATCTTGACTTGTAAATAATGCTGCAATAAACATAGGGGTGCATATATCCTTTATAATTAGTGTTTTTGTATTCATTGGGTAAATAACCAATAGTGTGATTACTGGATTGTAGGGTAGTTCTATTTTGAATTTTTTGAGGAACCTCCATACTGTTTTCCACTGTGGCTACACCAGTTTGCATTCCCACCAACAGTGCATGAGGGTTTCTTTTCCTCCACATCCTTTTTTTTTTTTAAAGATTTTATTTATTGGGCATTTGGGTGGCTCAGTCAGTTACCTGTCTCCCTTCGACTCAGGTCATGATCCTGGGGTCCTGGGATTGAGTCTGCACTGGGCTCCTTCCTCAGCAGGGAACCTGCTTCTCCTTTTGTCTGCTGCTCCCCCTGCTTGTGCGCTCTCTCTGACAAATAAATAAAATCTAAAAAAAAAAAAAAGATAATAATGGAGCGCAATTTCTTTGTATACTCCTTTTCAGTGTTTGAATTTTTTTTAAAGATTTTATTTATTTATTTGACAGAGATCACAAGTAGGCAGAGAGGCAGACAGAGAGAGAGAGGAGGAAGCAGGCTTCCTGCTGAGCAGAGAGCCTGATGCAGGGCTCCATCCCAGGACCCTGAGATCATGACCTGAGCCAAAGGCAGAGGCCTAACCCACTTAGTCACCCAGGTGCCCCAAACACCCAGTGTTTGAATTTTTTTAAATCACTTTTGCAATTAAGAAATTTCTGTAATGCAGGGACGCCTGGGTGGCTCAGTTGGTTAAGCGGCTGCCTTCGGCTCAGGTCATGATCCCAGAGTCCTAGGATCGAGTCCCACATCGGGCTCCTTGCTCGGCAGGGAGCCTGCTTCTCCCTCTGCCTCTGCTTGCCACTCTGTTTGCCTGTGCTCGCTCTTTCGCTCTCTCTCCCTCTCTCTCTGACAAATAAATAAATTAAAAAAAAAAAAAGAAATTTCTGTAATGCATACAGATGGTGGAAAAATTGGAAAATTCAGACAGAATAAAAAGAAAAAATAATTGGGCGCCTGGGTGGCTCAGTGGGTTAAAACCTCTGCCTTCAGCTCAGGTCATGATCTCAGGGTCCTGGGATTAAGGCCCGCATCGGGCTCTCTGCTCAGTGGGGAGCCTGCTTTCCCCCTCCCCACCTCTCTCTGCCTGCCTCTCTGCCTACTTGTGATCTCTGTCTGTCAAATAAATTTTTTTTAAAATCTTTAAAAAAAGAAAAAATAATCGCCAGCCACCTTGAGATTATCATTAACATTTTGATAACATTTGTATGGCCTTTTTTGTTGGCATAAGTATAAACATATATAAAATCATATGTATTATTAGTTATGACCACATTTTTTTAAAATGGGCTCAAGGGCGCCTGGGTGGCTCAGTTGGTTGGGCGACTGCCTTCAGTTTGGGTCATGATCCGGGGTCCTGGGATCAAGTTCTGCATGGAGCTCCCAGCTCCACGGGGAGTCTGCTTCTCCCTCTCACCTTCTCCCCTCTCATGCTCTCTCTCACTGTCTCTCTCTCAAATAAATAAAATCTTAAAAAATAAATAAAGTGGGCTCAACTCCCAGTATGGAGCCCGACATGAGGCTTGAACTCACACCCCTGAGACTGAGACCTGTGCTGAGATCACGAGTTGGCCACTTAACCAACAGAGCCACCCAGGTGCCCTACAAATTGTGATCATATTATTAAATACTATAAAGTTTATATGACATTAAACAAGTCTTAAGCCTTTTTCTTGGACTCCTTACATTACCCAAGTCCAAAATTCACCTACCCATCACTATCCAAACTCCTGGATGATTTAAAGAGGTTTTTTTTTATCCCTTTTATCAGTTAACTAAAGAAGTCTGAGGACTAGGCTTTGGTTACCCACGCCAGGAAAAATAGCTACTTTTCTTCAGCTATGAGGATTAAAACTCTACTCCCAGAGATCAGTGTTTCTGTGATAGCAGAATTAAACAGGTGGGCAGTTATTCAAGTAAAGCTGCTTAGGACAAAAGTCTATCTAGGTCATTCAAAACCAAAATTATCTTTGACTTCCTCAGAGGTCATTTACCATAGATTATGTGAATCCTTGTCTAGAAGACCTAAGAAGGTAAATCAGAATTTAATATAAACTTGGAGCCCATGGAATATTGTTTGACTTACTAGGCAATGCCAGTGGCTTAAGGATACCTGCAGACTACCTATATGTATTATTAATATGGGAATGTGGATATGCTAAGATAGCTAGAGATTCAGGCAGGGAGTTTCTTGGCCAAGGAAATTAACCACCAAGTTTTCAAGGAAATGTTATCTATACTAGTTTTTCTTTGACAATCATCATGACTATATGATTTCAAGGTTTTCTGTTATTCATTTTTTTTTTTTAATTTCTTTTCAGCGTAACAGAGTTCATAGTTTTACACCACACCCAGTGCTCCATGCAATGCATGCCCTCCATAATACCCACCACCTGGCTCCCCCAACCTCCCACCCCCCACCCCTTCAAAACCCTCAGGTGGTTTTTCAGAGTCCATAGTCTCTCATGGTTCATCTCCCCTGTTATTCAGTTTCTTTAGCTTCATATTCAATTTCCTGATGTGTATATCATATAAAATACATAATATATTATATAACCACTATCTAATTCTGGAACATTTTCATCACCTTAAAAAGGAAACCCCTTACCCGTTAGCAGTTATTACTATAACATTCTCTCCAAGACCTAGTACCTAGAAACTATTAATCTACTTTGTATTTCTACATATTTGCCTAATAAATAGTATTATATAATACATGGCCTTTAATATCTGGCTCTTTCCATTCAGCATTTTGTATTTAGGGTTCATCCATATAGCATGTATCAGAACTTCCATTCTTTTTTATGGCTGAGTAATATTCCATAGCAGGAATAGACCACATTTTCTTTTTCTACGCATCACTTCATGGACATTTGGCTATTTTCAGTTTTTGGCTATTATAAATAATGCTGCTATGAACATTCATGTCCAGTCTTTGGGTAGATACATTTTTTTAATTCTCTTGGGTATATACCTAGGAATGGAACTATTAAACTATATTGTTTAACTTCCAACTGATTTCCAAAACAGTAGTACATTTTACATCCCCACTAACCATGTTATGAGGGTTCTACACCTCTCATCTGTGTTTTTTATTATAGTCATCTTAGTGGGTGTGAAGTAGTATCATATTTCCCTATTGACTAATGATATTTGATGTAGTTGTTTTTTGTTTTTGTTTTTGTTTTATGTTGTCATGTTGATGGGGTCCAGAGCCAATGGCAAGAAAGAGTTCTTGAGACATCTTCAATGGAAAATGGTGATTTTATTAAAGCACGGGGACAGAACCCATGGCAGAAAGAACTGCTGTCTCTGTTGCCAGCTGCTCTCTGCTGCCTCTGGATTATGAGCAACGGCTTATTGTATATCTGGGGGTTGGGAGAAATAAAGATAAGGGAAATTCTAAAAGGACTCTCATATGTTAAAGAAGACTCAGGATCCTGGAGGAATGTTATAATCTGCCTATCTCAAGTATTTGTTAATGGACTGCAGGTTATAGGGAGATTTAATATATTTTTTTAAGATTTTATTTACTTGTGGGGCACCTGGGTGGCTCAGTGGGTTAAGCTTCTGCCTTCAGCTCAGGTCATGATCTCAGGGTCCTGGGATTGAACCCCACATCGGGCTCTCTGCTGAACAGGGAGCCTGCTTCCCCCCACGCCCCCCCGCCTACTTGTGATCTCTCTCTGTCAAATAAATAAATAAAAATCTTTAAAAAAAAAAAAAGAAAGAAAAGATTTTCTTTATTTGTGAGAGAGAGAGAGCATAAGCGTGGGGAGCAGCAGGCAGAGGGAGGAGCAGGCTCCCCACCAAGCTAGGAGCCTGATTTGGGACTTGATCCCAAGGTCCTGGGATCGTGACCTGAGCCAAAAGAAGACACTTAACTGACTGAGCCACCCAGGTATCCCTAGGGAGACTTAATATTATCTACATTTCCTTCTGCCTCAGTTTCCCACATCAATGTTGAGCACCTTTTGTGCTCAAATATATCTTCTTTGGAGAAATGTCTATCAAAATCCTTTACCCAGAGGTGCCTGGGTGGCTCAGTCATTAAGCATCTGCCTTCAGTTTAAGTCATGATCCCAGGGTACTGGGATTAAGCCCTACCTCCAGTTCCCTGCTCAACGGGAAGCCTGCTTCTCCCTCTCCTGCACCCCCTGCTTGTGTTCCCTTTCTTGCTGTCTCTCTCTCTCTCTCTCAAATAAATAAGATCTTTAAAGAAAAAATCTTTTACCCATTTTTAAATTGGGTTATTTGTCTTTTCATTGTTGAGCTGTAAGGGTTCTTTGTATATTCTGGATGAAATTTCCTTGCCAGATAAATAACTTGCAAATATTTTCTTCTATTCCATGGGATGCCTTAAAACTTCTTAATGGTGTCCTTTGAAGCACAAAATTTTAAAATTTTTATGAAGTACAATTTATTTTTTATTTCAGTACCTAAGAAACCATTGCCTAATCCAAGATCATGGAGATTTGCATTTATGCTTTCTTCTAAGAGTTTTATAGTTTAAGCTCTTACATTACATTACATTAAGGTTTATGGTCCATTATGAGCTAATTTTTGTACATGTTGTGAGCTACAAATCCAACTTTTTTTTTTAACATGGCTATCCAGTTGTCTTAGCACCATTTTTAGAAAGACTGTTCTTTTCCCATGAATTTCTTGGCATCCTTGTTGGAAATCAACTGACCATAAATATAAAGGCTTATCTGGACTTTCAATTATGTTTCACTGATCTCAGTTTCTATCCTTATTCCAATACCACCCTGGCTTGATTATTGTAGCTTTGTAGTATGTTTTGAAATCAGCAAGTGTGAATCCTCCAACTTTGTTCTTTTTCAAGATTATTTTGGCTATTCTAGGTTCCTTGCATTTCCATACAAATTTAAGATCAGGTCATCAATTGCAAAAATAAATGCAAAACAACAACCACAAAACCAGCTCTGATTTTGATAGGGATTGCACTGAGTATTTATATCAATTTGGCCAGTATTGCCATTTTAGAATTAAGTCTCTCAATTT
Source organism: Mellivora capensis (assembly GCA_004024625.1). Taxonomy (NCBI): domain Eukaryota; kingdom Metazoa; phylum Chordata; class Mammalia; order Carnivora; family Mustelidae; genus Mellivora; species Mellivora capensis. The sequence continues at coordinate 45,629 of PISX010006547.1, read as the reverse complement.
ATAAACATGGGATGTATTTCCATTTATTTACTTCTTTAACCAATCAATGATATTTTGTAGCTTTCAGTATACAAGTTTTGTGTTTTTGTTAAATCATGGAGACTTTCCATGTGTATGTGAGAAGAATGTGCATTCTGCTTTTGGGTGAATGTCTGGTAGGTCTACTTGGTTTATAATAGTGTTCAAGTCTTCTGTTTCCTTGCTGATCATCTGTCTGGTTTTTCTAACCATCCTGTATTCTTGAAAATAGAATAACAAAATTTTTATTGTGGTTGAATTGCTTACTTCTCCACGATTACTTTTATTTTTATTTTTATTTTTTTAAGATTTTGTTTATCTATATTTGACAGAGAGAGACACAGCAAGAGAGGGAACACAAGACAGGGAGTGGGAAAGGAAGAATCCGCCAAGTAGGGAACCCAACGTGGGGCCCGATCCCAGGACCCCAGGATCATGACCCAAGCCAAAGGCAGATGCCCAATGACTGAGCCACCCAGGTACCCCTCCGTTATTACTTTTTACTTCATGTATTTCAAGGCTGTTTTTAGGTGCATATGTATTTATAGTTATGTCTTCATGACAGATTAACCCTTTTATCATTATAATGTATATATTTTTGGCTCTAATAATGATTTTTGTCCCAAAATCTATTTTCTCTGACATTAGTAAAACCATTCTAGCTCTCTTTGGGGTACTGTTTGTATTGATAGGGAAAATTGTACACTAAGATGCTGACCAAACCAGCAAGGGAATTCCAATCCCTGTCTCAAAGCCCTCCCGGGTTCTCCTTTCCTACCATGTTTCCCACACACGCTGAATGTACCAAGTATGTGTAAGTAGAAGGGTATACATTACCATCTAGCTCGGGACTCAGACCTTTGGAGAACAACCTCCTCTGAGCCCACAGTGCTAAATAAACCTCCGATCCTCCAAAGTCTCCGAGTGCCAGTTGGTTCTTCTGTTAGGATCCAGTCCAGGTTCCGTAAGAGTATATTTTTCCATTCTTTTCCTCTCAGGTTATTTGTGGCTTTGAATTCACAGGGATCAAGCCCTGCATCGAGTCCTGCGTCAGGCTCTCTGCTTGGTGGGGAGTCTGCTTCTCCCTCTAACCCTCCCTCTGTGCTCTCTTTCTTTCTCTCTCTCAAATAAATACATAAAATCTTTTATATATATATATATATATATATATATATATATATATATATATATATATACTTAAAATGGGACACCTGTTTGGCTCAGTCAGTTAAGGGTCTGCCTTTGGCTCAGGTCATAATCCCAGAGTCCTGGGATGGAGCCCATCGGGTTCCCTGCTCAGCTGGAAGCCTTCTTCTCCCTCTCCCTCCGTCCCTACCCCCTACTCGCACACTCTCTCTCAAATAAATAAAATCTTTTATCTTTTAAATAAAATCTTTTAGGGGCGCCTGTGTGGCTCAGTGGGTTAAAGACTCTGCCTTCGGCTCAGGTCATGATCCCAGGGTCCTGGGATGGAGACCTGCATTGGCAGTCTGCTCAGTGGGGAGCCTGCTTCCTCCTCTCTCTCTGCCTGCCTCTCTGCCTACTTGTGATCTCTGTCTGTCAAAGAAATAAATTATAAATAAATAAATAAAATCTTTAAAAAAAAATTCTTCAAGGACACCTGGGTGGCTCAGCCGGTTAAGCATCTGGCTCTTTTTTTTTTTGGCTCAGGTCATGAACTCATGAGTTGTGGGATTGAGACCCCTGCAGATTCTCTCCCTCTGCCCTTGCCCCCACTTGTGCTGGCTCTTTCTTTCCTAAAATAAATACATAAATCTTTAAAAAATTAAAAAAAACACATAAAAAAACTGTTCAACTTGCAAATTGCTTTCTAGTTGCATTTCTATGAAGAAAATATAACTAAAAGAATGATTTCGTGAGTACTCTCCGCAATATCATAAATATCCGTTCCTCAGGTAAACTTATTTTAAAAATCTAGTCATAGCTCACAATCATTCAAAACCTGTGGGACACAGCAAAAGCTGTTCTTAGAGGGAACTTTAGCAATACAGGTTTACCTCAAGGAGCAAGAAAAATCTTAAGTAAACAACCTAACCCTACACCTAAAGGAACTAGAAAAAGAACAAACAAAACCTAAAATCAGGGGCGCCTGGGTGGCTCAGCGGGTTAAAGCCTCTGCCTTCGGCTCAGGTCATGATCTCAAGGTCCTGGGATCCAGCCCCGCATCGAGCTCTCTGCTCGGCAGGGAGCCTGCTCCCTCATCTCTCTCTGCCTGCCTCTCTGCCTACTTGGGATCTTTGTCCGTCGGATAAATAAATCTTTTTTATTTTTTTAAGATTTTATTTATTTATTTGACAGAGAGAGATCACAAGTAGACAGGCAGGCAGAGGGGAGGGGAGGAAGCAGGCTCCCCGCTGAGCAGAGAGCTGGATGTGGGGTTCGATCCCAGGACCCCGGGATCATGACCTGAGCCAAAGGCAGAGGCTTTAACCTACTGAGCCACCCAGGTGCCCCCAGATAAATAAATCTTAAAAAAAAAAAAAATCCTAAAATCAGTAGAAGGAAGGAAATAATAAAGATTAGAGCAGAAATAAATGATATAAACTAAAGAAACAATAGAACAGATTGATAAAAATCTAGGCAGAGCCTAGCATAGGGATCATGAATACCTGAATCAGTCAGCTATTTGAAATGAATCTGAAAAAAAGAAAGAAAGAAATGTTGTCTTGTCTCCTCTTCTCCTTAGTGTGAGGTCTATTCTTCCCATCATTTTTAGTTTGGTTTTGTTTTTAGGAAGCAAATAATCATATTCACCTTGGGAGTGAATTTTTTTTTAAGATGTTATTTATCAGAGAGAGAGCACACACACAAGCAGTGGGAGCAGCAAGCAGAGAGAGAAGCAGGCTCCCCGCTGAGCAAGGAGCCCAATACAGACTCCATCCCAGGACACTGGAACCATGACCTGAGCCAAAGGCAAAGGGAGAACCACCCAGGAGTCCCTGGAAGTGATTTTGAATAGGCCATATGTTACTTTTTTTTTTTTTTTAAGATTTTATTTATTTATTTGACACAGAGAGAGATCACAAGTAGGCAGGGAGGCAGGCAGAGAGAGAGGGGGAAGCAGGCTCCCTGCTGAGCAGAGAGCCCTATGTGGGGCTCGATCCCAGGACCCTGAGACCATGACCCGAGCCAAAGGCAGAGGCTTAACCCACTGAGCCACCCAGGTGCCCCGGCCATATGTTACTTTTAAAAGGCAAGAATTACCATCATTTATAGTATGCAATCCAATGACCCATAAAATCTATTTTGGCCATTTTCCATAGACCGATTAAAAAAATAATGACTGTGGTAAAATGGGGTTGAAAATAATTCCTGTTACCAAGGGGCCAAAGGTGAGATTCTTCATTGTAAACATTTAATTTAAGGATTGAATTTTAGCAGAGAGAGATTAAGAACAGTAAGGTAATTGTTTATGATTCATTAGACAGAAGGTGAGTTTCGACCTTTTGTTCCTGTTGGAAACAAGTCCTTCCAAAGTTGGAAATAAACTTCCATATTCAGCTGCTGTTGGTTGATGAGATTCTGACCATGGTAATTCATAAATATTAATGAAAGAGCAGATTAAAGTAGATGATCTGCTAATTTTTTACTGGTATGACTCAGACCTATTATACAAAGATACTCTTAAGGTATTTACTTTGCCCTTCTCAATCTTGAAGAAATGTGGTTAGATTGGAGTGTAATATTGCTAACCATTGCATGACTTTCCATATGATCCTACTTTATCATAGGGTGGCTAGCCTTTGCCTTACTTTCATACGCTACTTAAAAACACACCCTTTGGGGCACCTGGGTGGTTTAGTGGGTTGAAGCCTCTGCCTTCAGCTCAGGTCATGATCTCAGGGTCCTGGGATTGAGCCCTGCATCAGGCTCTCTCAGCGGGGAACATGCTTCCCCCTCTCTCTGCCTGCCTCTCTGCCTAATTGTGATCTCTGTCAAATTAATAAATAAAATATTTTTTTAATAACCACACTCTGTAACCAAGAGAATACACACACACACACACACACACACACACACTGCTTTTCTTTCACAATCAAAAGAAGCTGTAGGTGGATATTCTTGTTTTCTTTAGCTAAAGAATCCTTTGTCCATTCATGAGTGGTCCGGAATCTTATTAGCAAACAAAATTTGCCCATGGCTTTTATATTAGCCTTACTGTCACACTGTGTACACAGGGGAGATGGAAGACTCTAAAAATAACTAATCTAGCTTCACAAAATGGACTGAAATATATATGCTACATATTCCACAGACTTAACAATCTGGGCAAGGGAATATTCTAGGAACAAATCACAACTAAAATCCGTATTCTCCTTTTGTTGAAGGTTTTCCCCCTCTTCTTTTCGCTTAACCTGGGCAGGCTCCAGGGTTTTGTAAGACACAACTTGCAGTCTCAATAAACAGAGCATAGAACCTTCTTTTCATAGTGGTTTCTGCAGTCAGACACATTCTGTATTGTAGCATCAATGAAATTATAACAGTATTTTTTAATAATATGACAATTGTAGCATAAACAATGAATTCTGGAATGCTGAAAAGAAATAAAATAATTTAAAAAAAGGACAATTGCTTTTCTCCATTGACCTATTTCAGTCACTGAAACAATGTTCTTGTCCAGAGATGTGCTTATTTCTTATTGAGAGATTAATACAAGTATATTTCGAGTGCTGTTGATTTGTTTGCTTGTTCTAGTTTTTAAATTTTAAGTGTTAATAAGTTTATTTGTAGCTATAATGTGTAAGTGGGCAGCTTTTCCTTTCTTTCAGAAATAAAGCAGAAAGTGACTAATATCTTCATCTGCTTCTGAATTCTTACTCATAGGCTCCCTGCCCGCCTTCTCTCATGTTACACAACATTAAGGAGCCTGGAACATAATGTCAGCCTCTTTCTAAAGGCACTGGATGATGTTTACACACTTCAGCTTCTGGCACTGACAAGGCGACTGGAGTCAAATGTAAATCATGGTGTTTATCATTCCCAGTCAAATATGTTGTGCAATGGGTAGCAATGGGCACTGTGTGAAAGGTTGCCTAAGAAGCAGGCCCAGCTTTAAGATTAATCAGCTTCTTTCTGTGAGGTGTGTGTGACCAAGATAATAGAGGTCGTTGGTGACGGAAAGACAGGCTGGCCAATGACAAGAACCAAAAGGAGGGGAAACCCAATTCTTGGCAGACAACTGAATCTTAGCAAAAGGCATTTGTTCTCTGAGGTGCAGAGGCTGAGAGGCTCCTGAGAAACATGTGAGGGGAAGGATTTTGTTTTCTTACTTTTTACTATTTTACATGAAAACTTTCTCCTGTATAAAACCTTAGAAGTCAGTGTGATTTCAGGTCACGTTAATTTACAATAGAACTAAGCAATGCTTTCTAGAGAAATCTTTTTTCTTTTTGTAATAAAAAGTTTAATTATTAATAAGAACATGACCACACTAAAAAACATTAGAGAAACAAAGCAAGAGGAACACACTCATAATCCCTTACAGTATCACAGTAGTGTACTTTCTCATTGTTGAATTGTTTTACTTGGTTGTAATCATCCAGTTACAGGATTTTGTCACATAATTTCTTGGTAACTTATCAAAAGCTTTTTTTTTTTTTTTAACTTTCTTATTTTAAAGATTTCATTTATTTGACAGAGAGAGAGAGAGCACAAGCAGAGGGAGCTGCAGAGAGGGGGGAGAAGCAGGCTCCCTGATGAGCAAGGAGCCCAATGCAGCTTGATCCCAGGACCCTGAGATCATGACTCACACCTAAGGCAGACTCTTAACCCACTGAGCTACCCAGACGCCCCTACCATAAGCTTTTTCCCCCATAGTGCTACAAATTCACATTTTAAATAATTGAATAATATTCCATTGATTATGGTTCAGCATATGGTTGGACCAATGTTCACTTTTTTTTTTGATTCCTCCTCCCCTCATCAATGTTCACTTTAACCATTCCAATAGGCTGCTTCCATTTTATGCTGTTGTTGTTATAAATAACAGTGCAGTGTTAAAATACAGCTTTATAGTATAAAAATGTTTAAAAATTAAAGGTGTTAAGGGGCGTCTGGCTGGCTCAGTCAGTAGAGCATGTAACTCTTGATCTTGGGTTTGTGAGTTCAAGCCCCACACTGAATGTAAAGATTACTTAAAAAAAAAATCCTGCGGGCGCCTGGGTGGCTCAGTGGGTTAAGCCACTGCCTTCGGCTCAGGTCATGATCTCAGGGTCCTGGAATCGAGTCCCGCATCGGGCTCTCTGCTCAGCAGGGAGTCTGCTTCCCTCTCTCTCTCTCTGCCTGCCTCTCTGTCTACTTGTGATCTCTCTCTGTCAAATAAATAAATAAAAAATCTTTTAAAAAAAGTAAATAAATAAATAAATAAATCCTGTATTGAACTCTACATCTGAAGCTCATTATGTACTATATATTGGCTAATGGAATTTAAATTTTAAAAATATTTTAAAAATAAAAATAAATTTAAGGTGATTTATATCAAATACAAAACTTGTATAAAGCATATATGAGCAACTTAAAGATTAATAAAATGAACAGCTTAGTATCCACTTCCAACTTAGGAAATGAAACACTGCCTGTAACTTGGAAGCCTGGCTGTGTGCTGCTTTCTGGTTGCATCCTGCTCTCTTCTCCCCTATAGAAATAACCACAAGTCTCAATGGTTTGTTTATTAATTTTTAATATTTTTCATTTTCCCTCAGGGTAGATTCTTTCCAGGAGAATTTAATAATTAAGGTAAGTGGGTTGTATTTATTCTTATTAGGGCTAGTCTCTGATGTTGGTGGAAAGCATTGGCTTACATTTTTCCTTCAGAAGTTATCAGGCTTGACACACCCGAGTAGGCAGGGCGGGCCCACACACCAGAGAAAAATTTGCCTCATAAGGAGTGCAGTCTGTGCCAACTCTCTGCTGTATGAGGATATTAAGGGTTAGGACTGAGAACCTGTATAGTACGGAGATGATTCTGGATTACTTAGATGAGGGCTATCCTCCCTCCTCTTAGGTTTTTCTCCATTCGCTAGTTATTTTGGTTTTGGTTTCTTATTGTTATTTTAATTAATCATTCATTTAAAAAGGCAGTTCTTTTTGTTCAGGCTATTGGTGTCTGTCTTCTGGGATAAACGCAACATAATGGTGTTCAACTTCACCTAGCCCCAAGGAATCAGATGGGTCAGGTCTCACTGTCAGTTTTGAAAATGGAGAAACTAAATTTAAAAATAACTGGCCAATAATAGAACTAGTCAGGGTGGTTAGCTTTCAAGTCTATAGTAAAAGCTGCAGTCGAGGGTTTCTGATCGCTTGCACCAGAATCAGTTTAAGATACTTGGTAAATAGAGATTCCTGCACTTGTGGCCTTCCAAATCATAATCTCTGGATTTGGGGTCCAGGAAGCTACAGTTTAATAAGCACCCCAGATGACCTTCAGTACCCTAAACTTGAGAAGCAACCCCTTTGCTCAGGGGCAGCAACCTAAGGAAAGTGATATAGTAAATATTCCCCTTATTTTCTACTACATTTATCTTTGTTAAGCACTGACATGTAGGGTCAAGTAGCCATTTAGTGATCCTTTCTGTGGGACCCAATTGTGACAGCTTTTGCTAGACAAGCATGGAAAAACCATATCCAGAGCCACACCTTCCAGACTGTGCCTGATTGTAGAAGCTAAGCAGAGCTGGGTCTGGTTAGTGCTTGGATGGGGCAATTGAAAAACCCAGTTATTCACTTTGATTTTGAAATATTAATACCAGGGACGCCTGAGTGGCTCAGTGGGTTGAGCCTCTGCCTTCGGCTCAGATCATGATCTCAGGGTCCTGAGATCAAGCCCCACGTCAGGGTCTCTGCTCTGCGGGGAGCCTGCTTCCCTCTCTCTCTGCCTGCCTCTCTGCCTACTTGTGATCTCTATCTCTCTGTCAAATAAATAAATGAAATCTTAAAAAAAAAAAAGAAATATTAATACCATAGGAAGAATTTACCCTTCAGATGAGGTCTAGGAACCACTTTAATTATTTGTATCAAATTAGCAGTAAATTTTCATTGACTCTGATCAAGAGCCAGAATGAGATACCAGGTGAATGCAGGTGAAAGCCTTTGCCTGAAGCAAAGACCAGGGTTCAGTGACAGTTTGTGCCAAGCACACTCTGTTTTCTTTCCAGTTTGGAGTAGTGCCCTTTGTCTGTGACCTTGATACTCAGAATTGTTTTGTGCAACCATTAGCCTGCATAGCACTGGTTCTGCTTTCTAATTGTCTTTGAAGCAGGAATCCTTATGATCGCACCAAATCTGGAGGGACTTAAAGGGACAGAAGTGCAGAGAAATTAGTTGTTGAAAAGCTAAAAGACAATACTTGGAAAAACAGTATAAACATAGAAGTAGAAAGTCAAGTGGAGTCTGGAAAGAAACATTAGAAGTAACCTGAGAGACACAGACATTCTTCACATTCATTCTCAATTAATATAGCTTGGGAGGTTGCTAAGCAAAACCCTTCTGAGAATTGAACCTGAGATCTATTTAATATACATTTGCTGTCTGGAACAGTGAAGGCACTCTCTAGCTGAAAATCAATTGCTCTGTGAAAATTGTCATTACTAAAATAGTTATTACTGAAACTACATGATATTTGACAGAGTTTCTCTCCCTTTTTTATTTCATTTTTCTATGTTATCAGAAATTTGCCATACTTAAGGACCCAGCAATGATAATTAGGAATATTACACATTCAAAAAAAGGGAATATTACACATTTCAATATTAATATGTTTAGACTTTCTTGAAATTTGAACATAATATTTAACCCAGAAAAAAATAAAGATGAACAAGTTGGTGAATGTCAAGTAGGCCATAAATATACTAAGAATGTTCAATTTTAGTAATAAGAATAACAGTAACAACATCAATGAGGGGAGGAAATCAAATAATAAACTATATGTATATTTTACGTTTTTATGGAGGCTATTAAAATAGCATATCCAAGGAATCTTATTATTACTATTTTTTTAAGATTTAAAAAAAAAAGATTTATTCATCCATTTTAGAGAGAGAGCACAAGCAGTATGGGAAGAGGGAGAGGGAGAGAAAATCCCAAGCAGACTCTGAACTGAGTATGGAGCCCAACTTGGGGCTTGATCTCACCACTATGAGATCACGACCCATGCTGACACAAGAGTTGAATACTTCATAGACTATTCCACCCAGGCACCCCTGATAGTGTATGTGTGTGTGTGCGTGTGTGTGTGTGTGTATATATATACATATATTTTTTTAAAGATTTGATTTATTTATTTGACAGAGAGAGAGAGCAGCACACACCAAGCAGGGGGAGCAGCAGAGGGAGAGGGAGAAACAGGCTCCCCACTGAGCAGGGAGCTGGATGTGGGACTCGATATCAGGATGCTGGAATCATGACCTGAGCCAAAGGGAAACACTTAACCAAATGAGACACCCTGGTGCCCCCCAAGGTATCTTTTTAATGTTTATATGGTGATCTGCATTTTAGGTTAAGTTCTGTCTCTACAATACAAAATAATGTCAAACTGATCTCAACAGTATTTATGAAGAGAAACTATGAATAATAAGATAGTAATAATTTAGCAGTTAAGGAATTTCAGACCAATTACCAATATCATACTGATTGATGAAACACTAAAGTTGGGATAAAGCAGATTTCCCACTTAAGTTAACCTTATGAGGGAAATTCTTTTTTTTTTTTTTTTAATTTTAAGGTTCTATTTATTTATTTGACAGAGAGAGAGATCACAAGTAGGCAGAGAGGCAGGCAGAGAGAGATTGGGAAGCAGGCTCCCTGCTGAGCAGAAAGCTTGATGTGGGGCTCGATCCCAGGACCCTGAGATCATGACCTGAGCCGAAGGCAGACGCTTCACCCACTGAGCCACCCAGGTGCCCCAAATTATTCTTCTTTTTTCACCCCGCTGAAGCCTGACTCAGGGCTCAATCCCAGGACCCTCCCTGATCATGACCTGAGCCGAAGGCAGTGGCTTTAACCCACTGAGCCACCCAGGTGCCCCAAATTCTAGACACCGTTCAACAACAGAAATCATATGTATAAGTGGAAGAAATTATAGATGAATATAAATTTGATGCCAGGTAGGAGTTTTCCTAAGCAAAAAAAAAAAAAAAAAGGACAAAGAACAATAAAGGCAAAAAAATAAATGAATGAAAATCATAGTTTTGATTACATAAAAATGTAAAACTTATTTATATAAAAACATAACCAATGTTAAAAGTAAATAACAGGGGCTCCTGGGTGGCTCAATGGGTTAAAGCCTCTGACTTCAGCTCAGGTCATGGGTCCCAGGATCCTGGGATCGAGCCCCGCATCAGGCTCTCTGTTCAGCAGGGAGCCTGCTTCCCCCTCTCTCTCTGCCTGCCTCTCTGCCTACTTGTGATCTCTGTCTGTCAAATAAATAACTAAAATCTTTAAATTAAAAAAAAGTAAATAACAGGGGTGCCTGGGTGGCTCAGTGGGTTAAAGCCTCTGCCTTCGGCTCAGGTCATGATCCCAGGGTCCTGGGATCAAGCCCTCATCGGACTCTCTGCTCAGCGGGGAGCCTGCTTCCTCCAATCTCTCTCTCTGCCTACTTGTGATTTCTGCCTGTCAAATAAATAAATAAAAATCTTAAAAAAAAAAAGTAAATAACAAATAAATTGAAGTGAACTTCAAACATGACAAAATATTTAAATTTACTATTAATAAAAGAAATGCAAGTGAAAACAATGAGATACTATTGTTATGCCCTCAAATTACTGAAGATTTAGAATAATGAAAATACTTAGCACTGACTAAATGCAATGAAATGGGAAGGTTTTTTAAAATAAATAAACTTATTTATTTTGGTAATTATTTTAGTAATATCTATCCCTGAGAGCAAGAGTCCCATATCTTCTTCTTCTTTATTTTTTTATATTTATTTGTCAGAGAGCGAGAGAGAGAGAGAGAGAGCAAGCAGCTGGAGCAGGAGGCAGAGGGAGAAGCAGGCTCCCATTCCAGGACCCGGGATCATGACCTGAGCCAAAGGCAGATGCTTAACTGACTGACCCACCCAGGCATCCCAAGTCCCATGATCTACTGACTGAGCCAGCCAGGTGCCCAGAAATGGGAACATTTTAACATTATTTGTGCAAATGCCCTTTTTGGTGAGTAATTTATATCAAATTTGTTTAAGCATACATCCCTCTGATTCATCATTCTTCCAGTGGCATTTATACTAGAATGGGAAAGAAATAGGGGTAGAAATAAAGATGAACAGGCATGTCCAGAATAGCTTTTTATATAATATTGAAAAATTGAAACAATAAAAATCAAGAGAATGATGTAAGTCTATTCATAGGATACCCTAACACTAAATGATGGTGAAAACTCATATTTTTCTCACAAAATGTTATAAGTGAAAAGAGCACTAAAAATAGTAAAGTCTGATCCCACTTTTTAAAGCCATATACATATTTGTAGAAAAAGAATGGAGAAATATCCACTAAAATACTTATGGTTGTTTCTTCCAGATGATGGGATTCTGAGTTATTTTTACCTTAGTTTATGCTTTTTAAATTTTTTTATAATAACACATATAATTTTAAAAATCATTTTAAAAGCAAACATTTTAAGTTAAACAACAGTATTAACAAGTTAAAGAGTATGACATTCAAATTATTTCCTAAATCTTTGTCTCTGACTCACAAGGAAATTTTGCTTCTAAGCAGATTCTGATCTGTATTAAAATAGAGGCTGGTTTAGATTTTTTTGTTTCCTGAGAGAGGAAGCAGAAGATAATGCAGTAAGTGGCTGTTTCACCTGACAAAAACTTTATTCTGTGCCAGACTACACACACACACACACACACACACACACATATTCCTATGCCTGGTCTCTTTTGAAAAAATAGTAGCAAACTGCAGATAGCATTTGAATCACAGAGAATGGTAGAGGTCATGGGATACACAGGCCCTAAATTTCCTTAAGGATGTCCCTAATACTAATTCTAATTCTGAAGCTGGCACCTCTTGTTAATGCTTGGATGTTGTTGCCATGTTTTAGACAAAAATACCCTTATCTGTTCACTGATGATCAACTCATGGCATTATTATCAAAGGTCTATCCAGGATACATTAACACCTAGTAATAAAGAAACAGAAGGTATAGGGGAAGAAAAGCTTTCCAGCAACACTCTTAGGGTCCCCGGCTGGGCCTGAATATTAAACTGACAAAGAGAGATTAACAGGAGAAAAGTATCAAATTTATTTATTTTTAATATTTTATTTTTTAAAGATTTATTTATTTGACAGACAGAAAGACAGAATAAGCAGGGGGAGTAGGAGGCAGTGGGAGAGGGAGTAGTAGGCTCCCCGCTGAGCAGAGCGCCTGACATGGGGCTCAGTCTCAGGACCGTGGGATCATGAGCTCAGCCAAAGGCACCCAGGTGCCCCCAAATTTACCTAATAGAAGTTTTACATGACATGGAAGCCTTCGTAAGGAAATGAAAACCTGAAGAAGCACAGTTAAGCCTGAGACTTTTTTTTTTAAAAGATTTTATTTATCTATTTATCTATTTATCTATTTGACAGAGAGAGACAGAGATCACAAGTAGGCAGAGAGGCAGGCAGAGAGAGAGAGGAGGAAGCAGGCTCCCTGCCAAGCAGAGAGCCGATGCGGGGGCTTGATCCCAGGACCCTGGGATCATGACTTGAGCCGAAAGCAGAGGCTTTAACCCCCTGAGCCACCCAGGCACCCCTAGGCCTGAGACTTTTTATACTAGGTCTGATGAAGAGTAGAAAGTCATGGGACGCCTGGGTGGCTCAGTTGGTTGGACGACTGCCTTCGGCTCAGGTCATGATCCCGGAAACCCGGGATCGAGTCCCGCATCAGGCTCCCAGCTCCACGGGGAGTCTGCTTCTCCCTCTGACCTTCTCCTCGCTCATGCTCTCTCACTGCCTCTCTCTCAAATAAATAAATAAAATCTTTAAAAAAAAAAAAAAGAGTAGAAAGTCATAGAAAACTGTGGTACAACAAAAGGGTCTGAGCTAAGGGTAGTAAACTGGGGAGAACTTAGCAAGGCCTGTGTGGATTCCTTGCAGCATCCCTCCATCTTCAGAGATTTCCTCTGAGTGTAGGGAGTGCACTTCCCATGAGAGGGTCTTATGACCTGCTTCAGAGGAGCAGAAGAGTTCAGAAGTCCTTCCTGCACCTGCTGTTTCTCAAATTCTTTCAGCTTAAAATATTGAATATGCCCAAGAACCATATTTTGAAGTAGCATGTTCTGAAACCTATGAGAGGGATACAGGAGGGCCTCTGGTGTCTTGATTGTCACCAGTGCCAAGTCCATAACAAAGTTTTCTCTGGTCTGTAGTGAAAATGTCAGAGTAAGTTTCACAACTGTCATTTTTGGAGGAAATCTCTTCTCAGATTATATCTAACGTACTTTTTTTTGTTGTTTTAACCATATGAAATTATGGTGATATTGTAAGTGATATGTTCATTTTTTAAAATTTCATGTTTGTGAAAATAAAAAATTGGCAATTCTATGCCTGTTGTCTCCTACCACCTTCAAATTTTCTTTGGAAATCTGAAACTAAAAAGTCTGAACACTGTTGATCTCATCAAACTTCCTTATCTCTATGAATGAAAAAAACTGAGGTTCAGAAGGGAATGGAGATTTGCCCAAGGTTTTACAGTGACAATGGAGATTATTTCTTTCACCTCGTGATCACACAATAAAGAGTCTTCAAAGGCTCATCCTTCTGAATTGGAAAACATTTGGGAAAATCTTTGTAAGCCTCTTTGGGGCAACTGACCATAGGAAAACTTTTCAACTGACCATAGGAAAACCAGAAATCACCATCATTTTGAACATCTTGTTAAAGGAAATCAGAGGGGCTCCTGGGTGGCTCAGTCAGTTAAGCATCTGCCTTTGGCTCGGGGCATGGTCCCAGAGTCCTGGGATTGAGTCCCATAGTGGACTCCCTGCTCAGTGGGGAGCTTGCTTCTCCCTCTGCCTCTGCTGCTCCCCCCGCTTGCTTTCTTTTTCTCTCTCAAATAAATAAAATCTTTGAAAGGAAAAAAAAAAAAAAGGAAATCAGAGCTAGGCAGTAATTTAGTCAGTATGAACAGAGTTTATTCAGGAATTATGACAATAGTGGAAAAGAGACCTCAGTGTAGAACTGGGCACAGTTCCCAATACAGCATGATCAACTGGAGATTTATAGGTAGAGGGCTGTGTGGTGGTCAGTGGATGGAAAATTACTAAAAGGAAACATCATGGGTAAGGAAGGATGCTGGCTAGGCCAACTTAATACAATTCTTGCTAAAGGCAGACCTGGGTGATCAATGGCAGGAGATTCTCTCTAACCTGACTTAGCAGAATCCTTGCTAAAATTGGGTGTTGCAGAGACAGACACAGAAGCCAAAGGTGAGGCCTATTTGAGAAGAGGTTTCAGGCAAGGAGAGAGTCTCTGTAGGTCTTTCATTCAGAAGAACAAAGATGCTACAAAGGAATGAAGGCCTGGTAATAAGTTACTTCGGTCAATGGGAGCACCAAAAAAAAAAAAAGTTATTTCAGAATAATATCTGACTTCTTTGCCTTTCCCCCATACAAAAGTAAAATTTTTTTTTTTAGATTTTATATATTTATCTGAGAGAGAAAGAGAAAGAGAGAGCATGAGTGGGTTGGGGAGGAGAGGGAGAGAAGCAGACTCTCTGATGAGTAGGAAGCTTGAAGATGTGGGCTTGATCCCAGGATCCTGGAATCATGACCTCAGCCAAAGGTAGACATTTAACTGACTGAGCTACCCAGGTGCCCCAAAAAGTAAATTAATTTTAAATATCAAAATATACTCAACACAAAGTTCAAAATACCTCTGGATTAGCATAAAATAGGTAACTTCTTATAAAAATATTATGTAAAAATTATATATATAATGTATATATTTATCATTATTTCTAATTTGTCTATGTAGATATCTAGCCCTGGGTCCAAGTCTGCTTGATGAATAGATCCCTCTGAGTCTGTTTCCTCACTTATAAAAAGGGTATAATTCGATTGGCATTGTGTATCTCACAGCAGAGTTGTGAATGTAGGGTAAGAAAGTATAGATGGAGCGGTGCCTGGGTGGCTCAGTTGGTTAAGCATCTGACTCTTGGTTTCATCTCAGGTCATGATCTCAGGGTCATGAGATCCAGCTCTGCGATGGGCTCTGCACTTAGCGTGTAGTCTGCTTGTCCCTCTTTCTCTGCTCCTCTCCCTGCACTCTCTCTCATAAATAAATTTAAAAAAAATCAAAAAGGAAAGTATAGATAGAAACTCTTTGTAAATTGTAAAAGGCAATACGAGTGTTATAATTAAAAGTGTAGAAAAAAATATTCTTTTCGTCATAGCAAACCATCTGTTATAATCATAATATTTATTCAAATGCAAATGAAGACTTAAACCATCTCTCTTTTTTTTAGTGATAAAATTAGATAATAGGCTTCTGGGAACAATGGCCATTCCAACAGATTTGGAAAGCAATGTGATCGTGTTCATAAAAATCCTCTCTTAAGTATTCTGCATTGCAGAGCATGGTTCAAGCAAACCCTGGGAAATTGCCCATTTTTGTGGGTCAATCTGACAGAAAATCAGCAATTCCTTTTAAATCAACTTATTCTAATGCACCAATCTATATAGGCAAAATCCAAAAAAGATTAAAGGCCTACTAAAAGTCTCAGGGGCTTCTCATAAGAATCTCCAGTGTCTCCTATGGCTGCTCAGTGCTTCTAGGAGCTGAGTAAATTTTGGCATTCTTATCTTACAAAGGAAAAAATGAAGATACAGATTTGCATGTCTATCACATAATCAGGTCAGCACAAGACTCATTTTGATGACTTCTAGTCATGTTCAGGCCTCCTTGGCTTAGGACAGTGGGGCAGTAGAAGTTAGTTGAATAGACTTAACTATTCTTCTCAGAGTTTCAGAACAACATGTTCTATTGTAGACTATTGTGAAGGTTCTGCTGGTTCTAAGCTCATTATCATGTATCTAACCAGTTCCTTCTCAAACCAGGCTATAAACTTAAAATTCAGCTCCATCTTCTTTTCCACTCTGTACCTCAAATTACCAGTCAAGTTTGTTGTTGTTGTTGTTGTTGTTGTTGTTGTTGTTGTTTTAAGTAAACTCCATCCCCAAAGGGGGGTTGAACTCATGATCTGAGATTAAGAGTCACATACTCTACCAACTGAGCCAGCCAGGAATCTCAGTCAAGTTTAATCCATTCTACTAATTCAATGTCTCTTCTAATCATTGTGTCTCTCATTCCCTAGTTCAAGTCCTTTGCAAGTTTACTTGAACAATTACTGTCTTCAAACTGGTCTTTCCATCTCCAGGCTCAATTTCTTACTTTCTGCTTAAAAAATCATCCTTTATTCACTTTATATCTCCTGTAGCACCCAAGACTGTCTTTTAACAAATGTTTATTGACTGCGTTGAGAAGGAAATTTTTTTCCTATACTGTGGTAGGTAGTTTGGTTGGTAAATTGATAAAGAATAAAAGGGAAAAACTAATTATACATATAGATGAACCCCATTTGAATATGACATCCACAAGTAGTCAAGACAGTTAAGGTTTATACGCCATCCTGAGCTAGGGAGGAGATAGGGGTCTGAGACTTTAAAGAGAAGGAAGATAATGTTTAGGAAGACGGGAAGAATAAATGTTTGGTACACAAATGTCTGGCTGGCCATGCAGAGACAATAGGACCCAAAAAGGAATTAGATCCCTTCGTTTTGACTTCCCCCCATTTTACCAAATCTAGCCCATATTGTCTGTAGGTCTCTCTGGTGGTAGTTTTCCTCCCAGACCAGGTACCCTATCTGAAATCTTTTAGCCATTTAAGAGGGAGATAAAGGTCTTCCTGAGTCTTTTGGGCCTTGATTGACTTCAATTCAAAGTAATCCACATGCCAAAGCAGCACATTTTAGGGAGGCTCATTCTGAACCTGTTCAAATGAATGCCCTGGATTAAGAATCAGGCCAGGAGGAAAGGGTGATACTTGTGCAGAAGTTCTTTCACATGTCCAGTCCTATACTTTAGGTCATTTAATCTTTACAACTCCTGGAGACTGAGGCAGACAAGATTTATTGCTATGAGTGTTCTTTCCTCCTTGCTCTCTAGAGAGAATTTGTCCTTTAGTTTCTTCTCAGATTTTTTTCTTTTCTTTTTTTTTTTTTTTTTTTAAAGTAGACTCCACACCCATCACAGCCCAGTGCAGGGTTGGATCTCATGACCAAGACCTGAGCTGAAATCAGGGGTTGAACACTTAACTGACTAAGCAACCCAGACTCCCCAGTTTCTTCTCAACTTAGAAGAAGAATTTTCTCCCTTCCACACTGGTTCTTAGTGTTTTGTGACCCAGGATTGAGAGAGGAGTGGGAGTCCTCATCAGTCCAGACTGCAGAGGAAACAGGGTAGTAAACTGGTTTCTAGGGTCTACTTTGTTATGGAGAATGCAAGCTAAGGGAAATTGGGGAGAAAAAGAATTTTAAATAATATACATAATAAAGAACTAAAAGGGGTGAAAGAGGGAGAAATAAGGTAGAAACAAACTACTCAGCAGGTAGGCTGGGGTTGAGGAGGGGATTTGCAGAGGTTTGAAGAATGTTCTCTGGAACTGACTTTGGCAGAATAAGAAAGAAGAAAAAGGAGGATTTTAAGTATTGCTGTGGGTTACAATTTGATCTCCTTTATGTTCTTTGAAAAAAAAAATACGAGGATGGGAATTCCTCTTGAAAGAATTTGGCTACTGGACCTTGTTTCTTTCAGTGTGAAATTGAGCCATGTGGAGTCCACACTAAACAGACAGCTAGGGCTTGGAGAGCCAACCTTTTGCTAACATCACACAAACAGTAAAGGGCTAAGCCAGAAGTCGAACCCACACCTCTCCAGATTCAGTCTTGTCAGTTTTCATCCCTACATGCTACTGGTGGGTCAAAGGAGATCTACAGAGTTGCACCTCTAAAAATTCCATCAAAGGGGCTCCTTAAATAAATAAATAAATAAATAAATAAATAAATAAATAAAGGGGGCTCCTGGCTGGCTTATTGGAAGAGCATGCAACTCTTGATCTTGGGGTTGTGAGTTCAAGCCCCACATTCAGTGTACAGAATGCTAAGAAAATGAAATTTTTTAAAAAATCCATTGGGGGTAGCTTGGGTGGCTCAGTCAGTTAAGTGTCTGACTCTTGATTCCAGCTCAGGTCATGATCTCAGGGTCATGAGATAGAGCCCTACTTGGGCTCTGTGCTCAGTGTGGAGTCTGCTTGAGATTATCTCCCTCTCCTTGTGTCCTTCCACCCATGTGTAAGAGCATGCATGCTCGCACACACTCTCTCTCTCTCCTCTGAAATAATAAATATTTTTTAAAAATTCATTGAAGGGACACCTGGGTGGCTCAGTCAGTTAAACATCTGTCTTCGGCTCAGGTGGTGATCCCAGGGTCCTGGGATCAAGCCCCACATTGGGCTCCCTGCTCAGCGGGGAGTCTGCTGCTCTCTCTGCCTGCTGCTTGCTGCTCCCCCTGCTTGTATGCTCTCTCCTCTCTCTTTCTCTGACAAGGAAATAAATAAAATCGTTAAAAAAGAAACCCATTAAAAAAATCCATTAAAAAAATAAATAAAAATCCACTCAAGTTGTATAGGAAGTCTTGTTCCTGATAGCTGTTGCTCACTTACGAGCTTTCACCATGAAATCTTCTTATTTCAGGGATTGTGGGAAACTGTGGAGAGGCGACTCAGTGATGCCTTTCCTTGCCTAGGATTTCTTGCCCAGTATTTAGGATTTCAGATTTCGGATTTCCAGCCCAGTCTTTTGCGTAAGAATACCTCTTGATGTAAAAGACCTTCAGAGAAACAATAACTTCGAAACCCAAACTCTCCCCAGGGATAAAAGAGGAAGTATTTCTGTGAGTATGCTCTATTACAAGCATCACAGGCTCCCACTGTGTCTAGAGAGTGGACAGCATTTTCAATCATAAGGAAATGGAAAGATCTGAATTACAAGACTCTGAAGGATATATTGTCTTAAGAGTTTGGAAATATAAGGGACGCCTGGGTGGCTCAGTCAGTTTAAGCATCTGTCTTTGGCTCAGGTCATGATCCCAGGGTACAGCGATCCAGCCCCCATTGGGCTCCCTGCTTAGTGGGGAGTCTGCTTCTGCCCCTTCCCCTACTCATGCTCCGTCTCTCTCTCTCTCTCTCTCTCTCTCTGCCTTTAAAAATAAGAGTTTGGAAATATAAGAATCACTGACGTATGACCACCATAGGAGACATAGACAAGACGGAATAACAGCAGTGACGAAGGTGAAGATGGCGTTGATAACACCAGCTGCTGCTGTTGCTGCTTTGTGCAGGGACTGTGCAAAGAGCTTTACACGTATGCGGCAAAATATTTTGGGATATTAAATTCCTTCTTTTCCTGTCTCTTCTCCTATTCTAATCAGGCTGTTCTTTGCCTCACAGAAGTAAGTATCAGGACAGTTAATAAAAGTGCCCCAAAAGTTTCTCTGCCCTTTGCTTACCTTAAGTCTTAGAAGTTGGAGAGGGATGTGGTGCCTGGGTGGTTCAGTCATTAAGCGTCTGCCTTTGGCTCCAGTAGTGATCCCAGGGTCCTGGGATAGAGCCTGGCATCAGGCTCCCTGCTCAGTGGGGAGTCGGCTTCCTCCTCTCCCAGTCTGACTGCTTGTCTCTTGCTGTGTCTCTCTCTGTCAAATAAATAAATAAAGTCTTAAAAAAAGAGAGAGAGAGAGAGAGAAACTTGGAGAGTTTATGAAGCAAAGGGGTTTGGGACAGGCCACCCTCCACTCCCCAAATGTGGCACTTTGGCATGCAGAATATTTTGAGCTAAAGGCATTCGAGACCCTACTGGCTCAAGAGAAACTTTTGCCCCTCCCTTAACTACATAAATTGGAGGGTTTTTCCAGAATAAGTATTATTAAACAAATAAAATTTATCCCAGTGAGCCATCTGTATGGCAGGGCAAACTTCTAATTACCAAACATCTGCTCTTCTTTTTTTTTTTTTTTTAAGTTTTTATTTATCTATTTGACAGACAGAGACCACAAGTAGGCAGAGAGAGGAAAGGAAGCAGGCTCCCTGACAAGCAGAGAGCCCAAAACGGGGCTCGATCCCAGGACCCTGGGATCATGACCTGAGCTGAAGGCAGAAGCTTTAACCCACTGAGCCACCCAGGCACCCCAAAACATCTGCTCTTCTTATCGTCCTGTGAAATGCATTCCTTTCCTCTGAAGTCTCAGAGTCCTTAGTTTATAATGACATATATACTTCGTTTTGCCTGACTGTCTTTGTAATATTCATGTCTATGTGGATTCCCCACATCTATGCTATTAAACTTAAGTTTCTCCTGTCATGTCAATTTGATTCTTAGTCCAGCAAGAAGGACCCTTAAAGGGGACAGGAATTCTTGCTCCCTGACAGAAGGTAAAAGAGGTAGATTTCTAAGAATAGCTAGAGTAGTGATTCTCAAACTTTTTGGTCTCAGGATCTCTTATATTTTTAGATATTATTTAGAACAAACTGTGCTTTTATTTATACAAGTTATATCTATCAATATTTACCAATGCAGAAATTAAAACTAAGACAAAATTTTATTTTATTTTATTATTTTTTTAAGGTTTATTTATTTATTTGAGAGAGAGAGAGTGAGAGAGCATGAGTTGGAGGGGCAGAGGGAGAGGTAGAGAGAATCTCAAGCAGGATCCATGCTGAGTGAGAAGCTAGATACCAGGCTTGCTGGATACCGGACTTGATCTCAAGACCCTGAGATTATGACCTGCGCCGAAACCAAGAGTCAGACACTTAATCAGCTGTGCCACCCAGGCACCCCAAGACAAAATTTTAAATATACATTAAAAATAATAAAATAACAGACACTTGGGTGGCTCAGTCAGTTAAGCATCTGCCTTCAGTTGGCATCACAATCCCAAGGTCCTGGGATCAAGTCCTGGATGAGGCTCCCTGCTAAACAGGGAGTCTGCTTCTCCCTCTGCCCCTCTCCCTGCTTGTGTTCGCTCTCTCTCTCTCAATCCCACAAAAATAAATGAAATCTTTAAAAAAAATAATAAAATAACATAAGTAACATATTTTTGTGAAAAATAAAGTTTCCAAAACAAAAAAAATTAGTGAAAAGAGTGGATTGTTTTATGTTTTTGTAAATTTCTTTCATGTTTGTTTTAATAACAAACAATTTGATTCTCATCTTCTGTATTCAGTATCTTATGACTTGTTTTGGTTGGTGTATATTTACAAAATCCAGTCTCACACAGATATATAATTGGAAAAAGGAGTATTTTAATAGACTTTCCAGAGAATTTGTGATAATCTTTCTGGTACAACACTAAAACTCAACAAGATCTAATTTCTTTATTGTTTAGTTGCAATGTGGAATCTGAAATCAGATAAATGAACTTTTTATATACCATTACATTAAAATCTGTTGATCTGTGTTGCACTTTGAATAGATCTTCTACCCCCTTATGATTTTGTAACATCATCTACTGGCCATTCAGAAAATGTTGGCTCACTGAGTTGTGCAGATCTTCCAAATGTTAACATCTTTGCACTATGTAATATTCAAAGATCACATTTGTTATTATCACCACTGATGTCATGAGAAATGTTGTTAATGTGTTGGGAAGGTGTTAATTAACCTCAAGATCATGGTACGAATTTTTCAAAATCCGTTTTTTAAAATTAGGTATTTATTTGTTTGTTTGTTTGTTTGTTTGTTTAGAGCACATGAGCATGGAGAGGGGAGGAGGGAGAGGGGAAGAATCCCAAGCAGACTTCACACTGAGCATGGAGCCCAATGGAGGGCTTGATCTCATGACCCTGAGATCATGACCTGAGCCCAAATCAAGTCGGACATTCAACAAACTTAGCCACCCAGCACCCCAAGTTTTTCAAAATTCTAAATTTTATCCTTGGTGCCAAATCTTGTCATTTTATTTATTTTTTTACTCATTCATTTAAATTCATGTATTTACTTATAATTAAAAATTAGAGAATGTCGGCCTAATGCCCAAGTCTAAACAAAATGTTTGTCAGTTGTTCTTCTAATGACAGTGGTGTTTTCATCAACTGTGAGCTAGTTTAGCTAGTTTAGCTCACGATTCAACTGCTGCAGTGTGTTGTATTACTGTACATATTAGAAGCACATTGTATGTATTTTCTATTTTAGCACAGAGTATGACAGGGTCAAGGTTTAATAAAAGTAATACTTTTTACTGCTTCATCAAGGAAATGGTTAAGTGAAACTGGCTTGTTTTTTTTTTATTGCAAGTGTGTGGTAGTGGGGAATGCAGTAACTGCTGGTATAGTTTAATGCTGTCTGAGAGAAAAAAACTTTGCCTATACCCTGTTAGATTCAGTTCTTGGTAACCTGTGAATTAAACTGACAGAAGACAGGTTAGCAAAAGACAGAGTTTTGTTTTTATTCAAGTAGGGACACAGTAGAATTCACAAAAAGTATGACTCAAAGATGTGGTTAGAATTTCAGGGGGTCCTAGGTGGCTCAGCCAGTTAATCATCTGCCTTCAGCTCAGGTCATGTTCCTGGCGACCTGGGATGGAGTCCTGCATCAGGCTCCCTGCTCAGCAAGGAGTCTGCTTCTCCCTCTGTCCCTCCCCCTATCATGCTCTCTTTCTCTTGCTTTCTGTTAAATGAATAAATAAAATCTTAAGAAATAAAAAATAATAATTTTGGGCTTATATTCTACCTTATTAGGGGAAGAAGAGAGGAAAAAGGACACTTACAGAAAACAACTGATTGTAGGGGGCACCTGGCTGGCTCAGTTAGTGGGGTGTGTGACTCTTGATCTCAGGGTTGCGAGTTTAAGCCCCATGTTGGGTGTAGTGATTACTTAAAAATTAAATCTCTGGGGCGCCTGGGTGGCTCAGTGGGTTGAAGCCTCTGCCTTTGGCTCAGGTCATGATCCCGGGGTCCTGGGATCGAGCCCCACATCGGGCTCTCTGCTCAGCGGGGAGCCTGCTTCCCCCTCTCTCTGCCTGCCTCTCTGAAGATCTCTGTCAAATAAATAAAATCTTTAAAAAAATAAAATAAAATCTCTTATTACAAAAAAAAAAAAAAAAAAGAAAAGGAAAGAAAGAAAAGAAAACAGTGGACTTCCTAATAAGGGGAAGCTGGAGAATGGGCACTTCTCCCTGGGAAAACAAATAATCTTTTGGAC
Organism: Mellivora capensis; assembly: GCA_004024625.1. NCBI lineage: Eukaryota > Metazoa > Chordata > Mammalia > Carnivora > Mustelidae > Mellivora > Mellivora capensis. The sequence continues at coordinate 22,351 of PISX010006547.1, read as the reverse complement.
AGATAAGTGGGCCGTAGGCACCTGTCTGCTTAAGTGTGGTATGGGTACCTCATCTCTGTTGATAAAAGTCAATCTTCCTGGTTGTTCCAAGGAAGGGAGTTATGACAACTGAGTTCTTTTGGGAGGCTCTACTTTAAGGCAGATAAGGGATTTAGGGAATTCAAATGCTTTCTGTTCAAAAGAACTGTTCTGCCACAGTGGCCTATTCTGGACCCCCTCAGTGCCCGTGTGCTGATTAGCACCAGCATACCAACAGTTTCACACACCATTGTTTTTGTATTGTTGGTGCAAATGCCAACATGGTAAAAAGGACACATAACATTTTACTATAATTATGAAAACAGTTATGATTACTCCAACCCCCTTAGAAAGTTTTGGGGGCCCCCTGGGGTTGTGGACCCTACTTTGAGAACCACTAAATGAGGGTGTCTTAGAGAATCAGAGGAGGGAAACAAGGGCTGAAAAACAGATTCCTCCAGGTAAGTGGTTAGGAGGAGGGATCAGGGAGGCCTGCAAATCCTAGAGAAGTGCAGAAAAGCACATACGTTTTCTGGCACCAGCATGGGGAGGCAGCAAGACTCTGGAAAGGAAGAGCTGTATCTGGTGCACCTTCATCTTGGCAAGCCATAGGATACCTTGGCAAAAGATTCCTTTGCTTCCAGAATGGTGTAGGCACTTCAGAGTGCTGAGGATGAGAATAGCAGACGTCCTGTTACCTGTGTGGACTGGTGGCTGGTGATCAAAAGGAAACACATACACACACACATAAAAAGGAAACATGTACACAAAGCACACCCTAAGGCCTGAGCACTTCACAAGATTCTTGGTATAACCCTATGGATGGGCAAGGGAAAGCTCCCAGAATGATCATCTTGGCAGAATGGGGGCCAGATCAGATATCAAGTAGAATTATAAGTATTTTTAAAATAGTACCTTTTTTTTTTTTTTTTTAAGTTAGCCCTGCACCCAGGGCAGAGCCCTACACAGGGTTTGAACTCACGACACTGGGGTCAAGACTGAGCTGAGATCAAGAGTCAGACACTTAATGGACTGAGCCACCCAATCACCCTTAAGATACTACTTTTTATAACTGAGTTTGTAGGGCTAAGTTTACTGACACTGTATGTATCATCTTGTTTAATACTTGACAACCAATGATGATATTATCATCACTCCCATTTTGTAAAAGGAGAAGCTGAGAGCATACGTGACTTAATTTATGCACAGCTTGTAAATGGCAGAACCAGGATTAGAACTATCTTTAAAACTCTGTGCCTTTCGTCAGCACACTCTCTCTGTTGATTTAGTATAGATAATTTCCCTATTTTCTCTCTCTCCATTGATCTATTACCATCCCTGGTCATGGCATCAGAAAGAGAGAAGATAAGGGGCGCCTGGGTGGCTCAGTGGGTTAAAGCCTCTGCCTTCGGCTCAGGTCATGGTCCCAGGGTCCTGGGATCGAGCCCCGCATCGGGCTCTCTGCTCGGCGGGGAGCCTGCTTCCAACCCTCTTCCTGCCTGCCTCTCGGCCTACTTGTGATTTCTCTCTCTGTGTCAAATGAATAAATAAGATCTTTTAAAAAAGAGAGAGAGAGAGAGAGAAGGTAAGACGTTTGGTTGGTTTGTATAATTGCCTCGTCGTTTGCCCTTTTTGCAGTTGTTTGCCGGCTACTATAACCCTGCCGAGAGATGACCTGCCAGGCCTTGGATGACTTAGTCTAAAACGATCCCTAGAAGGAAGGGATGGTACATGAAGATGGTAAGTCCTGATACATTTGTTGGCAGTCTGCCCAGGAAGCCCACAGAACTGCAGGTGGTGTAAGGCGCACTTCCCTACTCTCTGAGCCTCACACCTGAAAGGAAGGCTGGTGATTGGGATATGCAGGCTTGGAAAGCTAAGGAAGGGCCGATCAGACCCTGCGAACATAGTGTCAAGGAAGCAGCCCCATCAAAATGAAGCCAGTGTGCCTCCTATCTGGCATTCTAGAATCTTCTTTATTTACTTTTATTTTGAGAGAGAGAGCACATGCATGAGCACCAGCACAAGTGCTAGTGCAGGGGGTGGGAGGAGAGGCAGAGGCAGAGAAAGAACCTTAAGCAGTCTCTATGCCCAGTGCAGAGCCCAGTGTGGGGCTTGATCTCAGGACACTGAAATCATGAGCTGAGCTGAAATCAAGAGTCAGATTCTCAATGGACTGAGCCACTCAGGCACCCTTGGTATTCCTTTACTTTTTATTTATTTTTTAAAGATTTTAGGGAGTGGCAGGCAGAGGGAGAAGCAGGCTCCCAGCTGAGCAAGGAGCCTGTTATGGGACTTGATCCCAGGACCCTGGGATCATGACCTGAGCCAAAGGCAGCTGCTTAACCAACTGAGCCACCCAGGCGTCCCCTTGTATTCCTTTAGTTATAGAAACCTAGTACCTCTAACTGGCATACTTGAAATATCCCAAGGCACTCCAGAACATGAATACTGTGGTGATTTTAAAAAGCGTTTACAAAGCAAATTCTTTGACACTATTCCCATTAAGAATGGGGTTTTAATCCCTCTTTGCAACACAGTCTGGCCTTAATGACTGACCTCTGGAGAACTGAGTGTGGCAGAGTGATGGCTAAGTTAAAAACGTCAGTTCAGCTTCTTTAACTGTCTGGTTACTTTTTGTCTATTTTGTGTTAACTTTATTTTTCAAAATACTATTTATACCAAGAGTGTTAAGAAGGTTGTTCCTTGGGAAAGGAAAAAAAATAAAAAGGCTTACATTCTCTAATCCAAAATCTGACAGATTTAGGGGACACTGCGAGTCTCTGTGGCTAGTCAGGAGGCTTGAGAGAGAAAACCATTGGGGGAACCTCCTCCCTCTGACTCTCCAGTGTGTATACAGACTCAAGTACACTCCGAAATACAGGATATCCTGACTCAAAGGCAGTCATGTGAGACCTCCAGATGAGGATTCCAACTGGTTTTCTGTTACCTGAATTAATAACACTGTTCAAAAACAAGATCCAGGTTGGGATTCTTGCTGCCCTCAAACAATAGATCCAAAGAAGTCTATTTTGGGCTGAGGGGATGGAGTGGTCCAGTACCTTCTTTGAGCTTAGAGCAAAGGGGCCTGGCCCGTCACCATGGCTCAGTGGGTTCCATGGATAGATGTGTTATTTTGGCACCTCTTATGGGGGGGGCTTTGCCCAGCAGCTTCCAGGATCTGACATGGGGCAAGAGCTAGCTGCTTCTACTAAGCTTTTCCTTCTTCATCACAGCTGCCCTATAGTGAACTCTGAGTTGTATGTTCCCTAGCACTTGAATGCCATTCACTACACTCTACAGACATGAGCCTGGCTGTTGCTGGGCCCTGGCATGTATCCATTGGCATCTGGGGGACAGAGCATGAGCCTGTCATTCCCAGGGACCAGTGAGCACATTTGAATAATAAAATAATAAAAATAATCATTATCATCCTATAACTAGCCAATGATAAAACATACTGGGACAGGAAAAAAAAATGATGCCTTAGAAACAAGAAGATATATTTAAAAAGGCTCAACAAAAAGGAAAAACTTGGGGCGCCTGGGTGGCTCAGTGGGTTAAAACTCTGCCTTGGGCCAGGTTGTGGTCCCAGGATCCTGGGATCCAACCCAGCATTGGGCTCTCTGCTCAGCAGGGAGCCTGCTGCCCCCCACCCCGCCCCTCTCTCTCTGCCTGCCTCTCTGCCTACTTGTGATCTCTGTCAAATAAATTAAAAAAAAGGAAAAACTTCTCCAGTAATCCCCAGTCCCTATGTCTAAATTCTCTCAGTCTCACACTGGCTAGCTGGCAGGCTGATGGGGAAATCAGAAGATGCCAGAGCCATCTTTAGACCTAACTGTCCTCCATTCTCTAAGAAGCAGCAATCCAGAAGGATCTTCTCACTTGGTTACCTATGCCTTGTGAATACCTAAATATCTACACTAACAAGCGTGAGTACTGGGGTGTGTGTATTGTGATTTCTAAAGCACCGTGGAAACATTCTCATTTCCAACTATGAGGATTACACTGAATTTAGTGAAATACAGAAGGTTGGGACTTAATGCACTAATGTTTCTTCTCGGGGGTTCGGGAGCCTGAATGACTAACAGGGACTCAGAAGCTGCCATCAAAAGGCAGAACTTATAAATAAATAAATAAATAAATAAATAAATAAATGGCAGAACTTTAATAAAGACAGATTCAACTCTGAGGTTCTTGATTTTCAACTTTAGGAAGCCCAATTATGTTTTCAAAAACTTTTTTTGTTCATCAGTATTTTATTATCATTAAATATTTTATTTATTTGTTTGAGAGACAAAGAAAGAGCAAGACAGAGCATGAGCAGGGAAGAGAGGTAGATGGAGAGGGAGGCGCAGACTTCCCCACTGAGCAGGGAGCCCAATGCGGGGCTCAATCCCAGGACCCTGGAATCATGACCCGAGCCAAAGGCAGAGGCTTAATGACTGAGCCACCCAGGTGCCCCTATTACTCTTCTTTAACCAGAACCTTAGTAATGGACTTTTATGTTGCTCATAGTTCTTTATTTTTGTTTATTTAAATAGGTGTCACTTAATTGGCCTCTAATATGTTGCATCAGTTGATACTCCTACCAATGGCATATGTGTGTGCCTGTTTCAAACCCCTATTGTCACTGAGGATTATCACAAGTTTTCTTTTTTTTAATTAATTTATTTATTTTAAGATTTTATTTATTTATTTGACAGAGAGATCACAAGTAGAGAGGCAGGCAGAGAGAGAGAGAGGGAAGCAGGCTCCCCACCGAGCAGAGAGCCTGATGCTGGGCTCGATCCCAGGATGCTGAGATCATGACCCGAGCTGAAGGCAGAGGCCTAACCCACTGAGCCACCCAGGCGCCCCACAAGTTTTCTAAATAGATTTGGGAATTTATCTAAGTCACTCCTTCTGGTAGAAATGCAAATATGGGGGAAATTCATGAAGTCAGCACATTTACCTAAGTACACACTATATATTCTAAGTTAGTATAAGGTAAAGTATAGAGGAGTCACTGATCTGTGATTCTCTGCTTTCTTTTCCTAAGATTTGGGACTTAGAAAGCCTTTTCTCATTACAGTTCTCAAAGTGTTGAGCTGGTTACAGGCTACACACTGATGTTGCTCCATAGACTATGCTAGGCCTCTGTTTCCTGCTTCTAGGATACTTGTAGTTAATATCCCACACGTCTGTGGGATGTAGTTTGTGCTAATAGTTTGAGACTCTAATCAACGTTTAACCGTGTTTTTGTATTTTGAAAATACATTCAGACACCCAATTTGGGAGGCCAGAAACATATTTCCTCTCTACTGGAGTGATATGGGGCATACTCACTAGTTATATGGGACATACCCACCATATCTTCCCCAGATATTTGGATCTTCGCAAGGGGTCACTCCACCTTACATACCACCCTTGACAGAATGAGAGACCAGCTGAGAAGCAACAACTTCTAAATGGAAGAAGGGGAACTTGGACTGGGCAGGATGTGGAGTGAGAGGAGATGATGGTAGATAAAAATCCCCCTTGGCTATGGAGGAAAGGCAGAGGTTTCGGTTCCCTTGTGGGAAGCAGAGATGGTGTAGAGCACCAGAAACAGGCTCGAGATAGTGATCCTGGCAGGGCATACCAGACTTCTGAGATTGATTATAAAAGCTTCCAGCTTATGAAGACTCCAACGTCTTTTTTCAGCCAGCAACTGGAACAGCAAAGGCAAGGCATTTTTCCAGTAACTTGATATACTTCCTATCAGCTAGCAGTTCCTTCAGACTTCTTGAGTGAGGAAGCAAAGAGTTCTCTCCTGTGTGGAGGGAAAGAAACCTGTTTCTTGGAAATAGCTCTGTCGTATTTCACCAGAAATACCAGCAGAGCCTCACTGATTATATTCCACAGGGCTCTGATGATGTCCCATGTTCTCAGAAGGAAAAGACAAACACAAATCTGCTTCAGCTTCTAGATGCCTGGGTGCACGAAGCACAGTGTGTTGACTCTCATCTCCATACACACCGCAGTATTTGTTTCTGGCACTGAGAATCAGCATTCAATGAACCCAGAAACACTTGGATTTTATACGACAGTTACTGTTGTGTGTATGTTTGTGTGTGTTTAAACAAATCCTTACTTTAAAATGTCTATCATGGAGCACCCAGGTGGCTCCATTGGCTACGCATCTGCCTTCAGCTCAGGTCATGATTCCAGGGGCCTGGGGTTGAGTCCCACATAGGGCTCCCTGTCCAGTGGGGAGCCTGCTTCTTCTTCTCCCTCTGCGGCTCCCCCTTGCTTGTGCTTTCTCTCTCTTTCTCTATCGAATAAATAAAATCTTTAAGAAAAATCAAAATAAAATGTCTGACTATGAAAACTACCAGTTTTCAAAGTTTAAAATCACAACTTTTTGTTGCAGGTTTTTAAAAAATAAATTAAAGCCAAGTACTAAAAAAATTCAGATGATTATCAGATATTTGCCCTCCAAAATAATGCCAGACATAACTAATTTTACTACTGAGTTCTTCAAGGCATACTTGGCATCTATTATGCAAATTGAGTTGGCATGTCCTAAACTCCTACAGTCATATTTGGAGTGGCATTATTCTGCTACCCTTCATGCTATGAGGAAGAAAAAAGTTATAGCAGTTTATTTTAGCAGGTTCCACACATAATAAAATTTCCTTGAAGATGATTTATAAAGTGCTGAAAACGTGAAAAAGGGAAAAAAAAAGTTGTAGACTTCTGTCATTGTTTTTGGTTATCCAATTTGCAACCCTTCTTCCTTTGTGGGTGAAATCCTTTATCGTATACCGTGTAGGTGAGACGCAATGCTCTGCTTTCCACAACGGAAGCTTAGGTGGAGACACATCCCTCTTGAACTGTAGCATTTCAGCAGCCAGAGCGAGGTATATGATCTTGGCTTGGCAAAGAGATGCTCATGCTGAGACTCGACTCTAGAGAGATGGCCCCTGATGTTTCCATTGTGCTAGCTGTGGTAGAGTTCAATGGTGGAGGGCCCTGTGACTTACTTTTTTCTTTTTTTTTTTTAAATAATCTCACACCCAATGTGGCCCTCAAACTTAACAACCCTAAGGTCAAGAGTTGCATGCTTTACTGACTGAGCCAGCCAGGTTCCCTACAACTTCCTACTTCCTGGTCTTCCAGAGCTGCCTGGATTCCTGCATGTTTTCTCAGTTTGATGTTCTGTTCCCATTGACTTGTTGAACTCATAAGAACTTTCAATAAATTTTCATTTTTCTTTTCACTTAAAAAATTTTAAGATACACCTTGCTTTCTACCACCTAGAAGCAATCCTACTAATATCATATTCTATTTCTTTCCAGATTTTTGCTTTGCATTTTTTATGTAATAAAGATCAACCTCTATACATTTTTGTATTTGTTTATCTATCTCAACATGCACAACTACATCATTTAAAATGCTATGTGAATAAATTTTAAAGTTTATTTTTCTATAGTATTTATACCATCATTTCCTTACCCATGATCCTATTGGATATTTGAGTTTATTCCAAAATGTTCAGGCTATTATAAATACTTCCTCAAATAAATCATTGTGTATGTTTTCTTATTGTTTTTAATATGTCCTTATGACAAATTCCCAAAAGTAGAATTATTGTTCCTAACAGTAAGGATTCTAATATTAAGCTTGTATCCAATAAATACAAAAATGCATGGCAAGTACAGAGAATGGAGAAAAGTCACTGGCTATTATAATCATCAAAAAATATATTGAGTGCCAATTAGATATATGGCCTCACTGGTCACTAAGCCAGGACCCCCTGTCCTGACAAGCAAGTCAGACATTTCTCACCATCGGCACGCCTGGGTGGCTCAGTGGGTTAAGGCCTCTGCCTTCAGCTTAGGTCATGATCCCAGGGTCCTGGGATTGAGCCCCACATCCGGCTCTCTGCTCAGCGGGGAGCCTGCTTCCCTTCTTTCTCTCTGCCTGCCTCTCTGCCTACTTGTGATCTCTGTGTAGTAAATAAATAAAATCTTTTTTTTTTTTTTTTTTAAGATTTTATTTGTCAGAGAGATAGAGTACAGGAAGGCAGAGTGGCAGGCAGAGGGAGAAGCAGGCTCCCCGAAGAGCGAGGAGCCCGATGTGGGACTCGATCCCAGGACGCTGGGATCATGACCTGAGCCGAAGGCAGCCGCTTAACTGACTGGGCCACCCAGGCATCCCAATAAATAAAATCTTAAAAAAAAAATTTTTCTCACCATCTAACATGCAAATGAGATCTGCCAATAAATAATCTACAAAAACAAAGAGAGTTTAAAGGTTTGAACAAATAGATAAATGAACCTAAGTACTTTAGGTCAAGATAAACTTTCAAGACAATTTTTTTCTGGCTATAGATATATTCAACATAACCAGTCCTCTTCAATCTAAGCTGGCTTGCTCAAACTCATAACCATAGTGCCTCTAAAGGGGAATTTAGTTGCTGAATCAGCAATTTGACCCAGCAATTTGTCTATAGCTGTCTCTATAGATTCCTGCCGTTGAATCATGCAAGACATTTGCCCTCCAGACCTTTCAGCAGGCCCACCAGCCTCAGGATGGTGGGGACACCAGATGGCAGGCTTGATCCCAGGGGCAGATGGTGGTAATCATGGAAATACTGGCTACTTTTGTTGGTAATGTATCAGTAGAAATGACTCCAGGCAAACTGTTCCTTCAGTAGCCTCATGACCTGAGAAACTACATGACCCTCATGACATGAAGGTTGGGATGTTCTTGTCTGACAGCTTGGGGTACCTTGGCATGTTGATATCCTTCTTGGCCACCATCACTCCCTCCTTCAGGAGGAGTTTACAAATCAAAACAGTGTGGTACTGGCACAAAAATAGACACAAAGACCAACAGAACAGAACAGAGAGCCCAGAAATAAACACACACTTATATGGTCAATTAATCTATGATAAAGGAGGCAAGACTCTGCGATGGTGAAAAGACAGTCTCTTCAACAAATGGTGTTGGGAAAACTGGACAGCGGCATGCAAAAGAATGAAAACGGACCATTTTCTTACACCATATACAAAAGTAAACTTGAATGCATTAAAGACCCAAATGTGAGACCTGAACCATAAAAATCTTAGAAGAAAACATCGGAAGTAATTTCTTTGACAGCAACCGTGGAAACATTTTTGTAGGTAGGTCTCCTGAGAGAAGGGACACAAAAGCAAAATTAGACTACTGGAACTATACCAAAATAAAGAGCTTCTGCATAGCAAAGGAGATGATCAACAAAACAACATGGCAACCTACTGAATGGGAGAAGATATTAGCAAGTGACATATTCAGTACAGGGATAATATCCAACATAGATAAAGATTTATACAACCCAGCACCAAAAACCAAATAATCCAGTTAGAAATGGGCAGGGGAGCCTGTATGGCTCAGTCAGTTAAGCAACCAACTTTTGATTTTAGCTCAGGTCATGAGCTCAGTGTCATAAAATAGAGCTCCGTGTGTCAGGCTCTGTGCCCGGTGTGGGAGACTGCTTGAGATTCTCTCTCTCTTCCTCTCCCTCCATCCTTTCCCCGGTTCACTGACAAGCACGCTCTCTCTCAAATTAAAAAATGGGCAGAGGAGGGATGCCTGGGTGGCTCAGTTGGTTGGACGACTGCCTTCGGCTCAGGTCATGATCCCGGGGTCCCGGGATCGAGTCCCACATCGGGCTCCCAGCTCCACGGGGAGTCTGCTTCTCCCTCTGAGCTTCTCCTCGCTCATGTTCTCTCTTACTGCCTCTCTCTCAAATAAATAAATAAAATCTTTAAAAATAAATAAAATAAAATAAAAATAAAAAATGGGCAGAGGATATGAATAGACATTTTTCCAAAGAAGACATACAGATGGCTAAGAGACCCATGAAAAGATGCTCAACACCACTTATCATGAGGGAAATGCAAATCAGAACCACAATGAGATAGCACCTCACACCTGTCTGAATTGTTAAAATAAAAAGACAAGAAATGTGTTGGTGAGGTATGGAAAAAAGAACACCTGTGCACTGTTGATGGGAATGTAAATTGGTGCAGCCACTGTGGAAAACAGTATGGAGTTTCCTCCAAATATTTAAAATAGAAGTACCGTATGATACAGTAATTCTACTATTACAGTAGTAATTCTACTACTGTAAATACTTTGTAAAAAAGTATTTACAAAGTAAATACTTTGAGTATTTACTCAAAGAAAACAAATACACTAATTCAAAAAGATATATTCACCCCTATGCTTATGGCAGGATTATTTATAATTACCAAGATATGGAAGCAACCCAAGTATCCACTGACAGATAAATGGATAAAGAAGTGGTACACACACACACACACAATTAGTCATAAAAAAGAATGAGATCTTGCCATTTGCGGTAATATGGATGGAGCTAGACAGTCTAATGCTAAGCAAAAGGTTAGAGAAAGCAACACCATATGATTTCCTTCATATGTGGAATTTAAGAAACAAGACAAACAAAAAGACAAAAAAAAACCAAAAAACCCCAGACTCTTAAATATAGGGAACAAATATTGTTTGTGGTGGTTACCAGAGGAGAGGAGGGGGAGGAGGGTGGGTGAAATAGGTAAGGTGATTGAAAGTACGCTTGTCCTTTTTTTTTTTTTCCCTTAAGTTTACTTATTTAAGTAATCTCTATACTCACTGTGGGGCTCAAACTCAAGACTCCAGGATGAAGCACCACAGGCTCTTCCGAAAGACCCAGTCAGGTGCCCTTTTAAGATTTTTTGTCTTTGTTTTTTTTAAAGCTCTTATTTACTTACCTGACAGAGATCACAAGTAGGCAGAGAGAGAGAGAGAGAGAGGAGGAAGCAGGCTCCCTGCTGAGCAGAGAGCCCGATGTGGGCCTCGATCCCAGCACCCCGGGATCATGACCTGAGCTGAAGGCAGAGGCTTTAACCCACTGAGCCACCCAGGTGCCCCTGTTTTTGTCTTTTTATTTTATTTTATTTTATTTTATTTTATTTTATTTTATTTTATTTTATTTGTTGTTGTTGTTGTTGTTGTTTTTGTCTTTTTAAAGTAGGCTTCACACCCAGCGTGAACTCATGGCCCTGAAATCAAGACTTGACCTGAGATCTAGAGCTGGATTCTTAATCATCTGAGCCACACAGGTGCCCCAAGATTTTATTTTTAAGTAATCTCTACACCCATCGTGGGGCTTGAATTTAGAACCCTAAGTCTAAGAGTCGCATGCTCCACTGACTGAGCCAGCCAGACACCCAAGAGTACATTTCTCTTGATGACACTGAGAAATATATAGAATTGTTGAGTCATTAATTATACACCTGAAACTAATATCACAGCGTATGTTAATTTTACTTAAATTTAAAATGCAAAAAATTTTTTTTCAAAAGAGACAGAGAGGGAAGCCTGGGTGGTTCAGTTGGTTAAGGGTCATGATCCCAGAGTCTTGGGATCGAGCTCCTGCATCAGGGTCTTTGCTCACTGGGAAGCCTGCTTCTCCCTCTCCCTTTGCTTCTCTGTCAAAAAAAAAAAAAAAAAAAAAGACAAGAAAACCAGTTTCACGAGAAGGATATTTGTTCTCCAGGTCCTTATCTTTTACAATATCTGCAAGCCTTTTGAAACAAAGGAGTTTTGGTGTTTGGTTAAAAAAAAAATAAGAAAAGTTTATAAATGGCAATCCAGTTCTTTGTGGGCATCAACATCACTAAGGTCTGGGGCTGGAAAGCCAAGATAAACCACTAAGCTTATTTCTTTATAATAAAAATTCAGACAGTCTGCATCTTAGGACTAGAAGGAACTGCTGGAGGAGACCCAGTCTCTTCTCATTCTCCTTATAGGGCTCTTTTCAGGGAATACTTAAAGAGCTCAGTTACTCGAGAATGAAAAATCCTTTCTTAGTCATAGTACTTACTAAAGAAAAAAAATCTTTTAAAAGTCTTATTTCATTTATGCTTGTCCTTAGAAATGGCAAGGACACAATGATCTGTAGAATTCTTTAAATAATTATTTCTGCTTAACTGCTAAACTTCCCCTTTATATGGACCTATTGCTGCAGCTTCCACGGGCAACCAGAGATATTATAGTCACCAGAGCAAACGGGATTTTACAGCAAGAGTTTCAGACCAAACAGGCTAAATTACCGACCTGAAAAAAAGACACAAAACTCCCAACTTTTCCTGGAAAATTTGGGAATGCATTGAAGAATGTGTCCCCATTTGGGAGGCAAAATGGAGATCCACTCCACTGCATTTTTTTTTTAATTTATTTATTTGTTAGAGAGAGAGCGAGCATAGGCAGACAGAGTGGCAGGCAGAGGCAGAGGGAGAAGCAGGCTCCCCACCGAGCAAGGAGCCCGATGTGGGACTCGATCCCAGGACGCTGGGATCATGACCTGAGCCGAAGGCAGCCGCTTAACCAACTGAGCCACCCAGGCGTCCCTCCACTGCATTTTATATTCTTTGGTACCATAGCTGGAGCTCGGTGGTTTTTGGTTGCATCATGAATGCCACTTGCTGTGGCCTAGAACATCTGGGCCCAGAACACTTAGTGCAAATGCCATTTTCCTGGTCAGGATAGACCCTACCCCCCACCCCCGGTCATTCTTTCATGTCCACATTAGACTAGTTCTGTCCAAAATGCAAGGTGGTATTACATTCTGGGCAGGAGAACCTAATGTGGCCACAAATCTATTCTTTTCTCCTCCTTGCTGAATGGTGTCTTAATTTTGCATTAGATTTGTAGGGAGATGAAAGCAGTGAGTACAAATTACCCTCAGAATGAAGGACTTCAGGAAACCAAAACTCCTGCTTTCAGAGGAGGAAGGTGCAAACAGAACCCATACAAGTAACTCTTCCTTCCCTCCTTCCTTCCTTCCTTCCTTCCTTCCTTCCTTCCTTCCTTCCCTTCTTCCTTTCTTTCTATTTCTCTCTCTTTCTTTCTTTCTCTCTCTCTTTCTTTCTTCCTTAGAAGCTTTACACAGGAGGTGGGGCTTGAACAAGTGGTATGATCTATTCACTGAGTTGGCCAGGCAGCCCCTCAAACAGAACCCATGATGACCAAGTTTCAGAGATCAGTTTAAAATATATAACTTTAATGATGCCCGAGTGGCTCAGTTGGTTAAGCAGCTGCCTTCTCCTCAGGCCATGATCCCAGGGTTCTAGGATTGAGTCCCACATCAGGCTTCTTGCTCAGCAGGGAGCCTGTTTCTTCCTCTGCCAGCCTCTCCCACTGCTTGTGTTCTCTCTTTCTCTCTCTCTGACAAGTAAACAAATAAAAATCTTTAAAAATAAAGCAAACCAACACATATCTTTTAATTTCTTCATAGTTGATTGGGTAACATATAATACTTTTCAAATGAAAGAATTTAAAGTCACATGCCTAGGGTCTTCTCATTTGGCCAGTCTCACTCCTGTTAACCATGTATCACCAAAAATAGCTTCTGAAAATATTCATGTTACTAGATCCCTTTACTACTATCTTGGTTACATGTAAACAGGAACCTTCGTTTGAGTCATAATTAATCCCCAGATAATTAAGTCTTGTTAACGAATTTGTGACTAAAAGTTTCCTTGTTAATAGCCTTAGAGTCTACTAAAGTAGAGCTCACAGAAAGGGAAGAGGAGTGGGAAATATTACCATTTGGCACATACTTCTTAGACCAGTTTAATCTGATTTTACTGTATATTTGAACCAGTTTAACTTGATTTTTACTCTGCTTTTTGATTGGTTAAGGGTAAGTAAAGAGACTTTACATGACTACTGTCTTAATTTGCTGGGCTGGAGAAGTTCCTTGATTTGTTACATGGTTCCTTAAATAGTTTGTGTGAATTTAGCTCTTTTGACTTTCTCCATGAACATTCTCTCACCACTCAATAGTTAGTGGTGGCTGTTTTGGATCCAGCTAGTTTAAGAGGGAACAACTGAGAAGGAAGTTGGGCCAAATTTATTCTATGAGGTGAGATCAAAATAGGAGTTGATCATAAGCAAAAAGCCAAAACTAAATCAGGCACAAAGAAAATGTACACGGTGGTTATGAAGTTTGCTTTAAATTAAATATAAATATGCAGCAGGCTGTATCTCTTTCCAGGGTCAGCTCCGGGCCAGCTGGCAGCCTCTGTGGTCCTCACAGGGTGGCACATCCACGGAAGACAGAGTCTAGCTGTCTCCCCTCTTGATTCAAGTCGTCCAAGGACCCTTTTCTTGAAAGTCATGAAACTAACACCACGGACTGTCAGCTGTCAGCGTCAGCAGCGGCAGGCACTTGCTGTTTAGTTTTAAATTTTAAAAAGCTTTTATTATGCTGGAAAAAATGCTTATCTGAGGTTGCTGAAAGACTCACTGCCAAGCCAGTTCTGCATACAGTCTAAACTGGGAAAGGAACCCTCGTTGGGATGATGGCCAAGGAGCCGGTCAGTTGTGGATGTAGCTTAAGAGGTCATTGGCTTACTCGCAAGAATGCTGGCAGCCTCGACATTGGCTACAAATTCTTCTCATTAGTCAATTGTTTTTGAATTTCTTTCCCACTGTTAAACCCAAGAATGTCTTTTGCCTGAGTGTCCTATTCTCAGCTGATCTCTTTTCCCTGAGATGTTAGGAATGAGGCCTTGCAGCATCCTCTGTGAGTCACAGGTCAGGAGGCAGGAAGTCTTTCAGGTTCTTTGCATACAGCCTCTATCCTCCCTGTCTCAAAAGGGCATTGATAGCATTTCTGAGCCTTAGACCCAGAAGTATCAGAATTTGAAAGGATCTCAGAAAGCCTTCTGAGAGAGTAATGAACCATGCTGGTTTACCTGGTACTGAAAAGCTTGCTGGGACATAGAACTTTCAGTGCTGAAACGGGGACTCCTAAGCAAACTGGGATACTTGGTCACACTACACTGGTTTTTTGTTGTTGTTGTTTGTTTACACTTAACTGTTCTGCAGAGAAGAAACTGCGGCCCAGGAGGCTGACTTGCCCAAGCTAACAAAATTAGTCAGTGGCAGATCTCGAATTAGAATCCAGATCCATGGGTGCTAGAATTCAGTGCCTTTTCTTTGCTGGTACTTCCTTATATTCGGTCACACAGTGCATTGCACACAATAGGTGCTTATGTTTTTGTTGTGGTTGTTTTCTGAGTTCAAGGGAAGTGCTTTTCGCAGATACGGTAATTCTTAATTAGCAATGATCTCACTCAAGGCGTCATGAGTCAATTGTGAAACCAGGTCTCTGGTTTCTAGACTCTGAACAGAACAGAGTGAACAAAGGGGAGGAAAGCTCAGTGAGGAATAGAAGTGGTTAAGAAAACACAAGGCTTGTGCAAAGATGAAGAGGCCCATGTGTGCAGGTGTGCTGAGCAATATTGTAGCAGGGAACATAAAGGACATATAGAAATCAATCAGCAACAGTGTGGAGTGTAAACACTGAAAAGAAGGATGCATGCTTTCCTTGTCCTCAGAGAAAAGAGTATGGTAGAAAGAAAATCATCATCATTCTCCTGATAAGGAAAGAAATGTAGCCACGGCCATACACACACATAGACCCATGTGGTAAAGACCATGTATGAAAAAACTCCGTTACCTGACATTGATGGTTATATGTTTTCCAAGGACAAAAGAACTAACTCCCAGCAGTGTTCTTTGTCCTACTAGGTCTGAGATCTGCTCTGTTCTTCTTGCCAGGTTTCTCCTCCTGGATACTGAGTTTTTTGTTTTTGTTTTTTTTATTTGAGAGAGAGAGACAGTGAGAGAGAGCACGAGCAAGGAGAAGGTCAGAGGGAGAAGCAGACTCCCCGTGGAGCTGGGAGCCCGACACGGGACTCAATCCCAGAACTCCAGGATCATGACCTGAGCTGAAGGCAGTCGCTTAACCAACTGAGCCACTCAGGTGCCCCTGAATACTGAGTTTTTAATAAAAAAGCATAAATACTAGGGATCATTAGCTGTTATACCTAGAACTTTATGATTGCTTACCTAAGCTCTACAGTATCCCATTCAATGCAATGGTCTTTTCGCCTGCAAGAGGCACTGTTGTTATCTGGGTGAGGGAATGAGAGCATTTGGGATGTGCTGAGTTGAGGATAAAGACTAAAGAAATGACTACTGGAAACAAAGGTCCGTCTTCACCAAGTCATATTGTGGGGTAGAGCTTGGCACTTAATTTCTTTCATCTGGGATGGAGCCCTAGGAAGTGGGACATGGAAACGGAGCAGCATGAATAAAATGGAAGTGACTAAGGTGTTTTGACACTCATTAAGATGGGTGTTACTCTCAAAATGGAAGCCAGGTGCCTACTTTTCTATTCCACCACACCTTTTCCTGCTGGTGACCAGGGACAGAGTTACCTGGCTCTTCTGACTAATACCTAAAACCACAGGTGAACAGAGACTGAACTGACCTACTTTGCAAATACGTGTCACAGTGTTAATCAGCAAACTTACTGCAGGCCGTGGTCATGTGGCCTCACAGCTATTCTGCTTTAGGCTGAAGGCCAGACTGGGAGCCGACCTTAGCTAGGGTGGCACTTGCAAGAAATAAGTGCTAGGGGCTCCTGGGTGGCTCAGTGGGTTAAAGCCTCTGCTTTCAGCTTAGGTTATGATCCCAGGGTCCTGGGATCGAGCCCCACATCGGCCTCTCTGCTCAGCGGGGAGCCTGCTTCCTCCTCTCTCTGCCTGCCTCTCTGCCTACTTGTGATCTCTGTCAAATAAATAAATAAAATCTTTAAAAAAAAGTGCTAGTTAAAAATGCAAATTATTGGGAACTTACCCCTGGCATTCTGAATCAGATTTTTTTCTTTTTAAACTTTTAAATTTAGAATAGTAGATTTACAGAAAAGTTGTTAAGATAGGATAGAGTTGGGGCACCTGGGTGGCTCAGTGGGTTAAGCCTCTGCCTTCAGCTCAGGTCATGATCTCAGGGTCATGGGATTGAACCCCCGCAGCGGGCTTTCTGCTCAGCGGGGAGCCTCGCTCTCTGCCTGCCTCCCTGCCTACTTGTGAATCTCTCTCTCTGTCAAATAAATAAATAAATAATCTTAAAAAAAAAAAAAAAAGATAGGATAGAGTTGCCATATGCCACACATTTAGGTTTTAACTACTAACACAGTACATTAGTATGGTACATTTGTCACAAGTGGTGAGTCAATATACTTTATTAACTAAAGTTCATACTTATTTGAATTTCCTTAGTTTTTACCTAATACCCTTCTTCTGTTCTGAGATCCCATCCAGAATGTCACATTACATTTAGTCATGTCTTCTTAAGTTCTTCTTGGTTGTTAGTTTTTCAGACTTTCCTTGTTTTTGATGACCTTGACAGTTCGGGAGTATATTGGCCAGGTGTTTTAAATAATGTCTGTCAATTTGGGTTTGTCTGATGTTTTTCTCATCATTAGACTGGTGTTACAGGTTTTTGGGAAGAAGACCACAGAGGTGAAGTGCTATTCTCATCACATAGCAAGGGCACACACTATCAGCATAACTTATTGATGTTAATCTTGATCACCTGGTTTAAGTTGCATTTTAAGGGTTTACCAGTGGAAAGTTCTTTCTTCCTCCCCTTTTCTTTGATAGGAAATCACTGTGTGCCACCTACACTAAGAGGTGGGCAGTTAAGTTGCACCTCCCTGAGGCTGGAATAGTTACATAAATTACTTGGAATTCTTCAACATAGGAGATTTTCTACTTTCCATCATTTATTCAGTTATTTACATCAGTATAGACAAATGGACATTTATTTTATACTTTGATATATCCCCATTGGTTTTTTGTTTTTAGTGGTTCATTACTTCCTGGCATTTATTATTTGGGTAGGCACTTCTTTTTTTCAACAAGCTTTCCTGATGTGTCCAGGCATACTATACCTAAGTAGTTTTTTTTTTTTTTAAAGATTTTATTTATTTATTTGACACAGAGAGAGAGATCAAAGTAGGCAGAGAGGCAGGCAGAGAGAGAGGGGGAAGCAGGCTCCCCGCCGAGCAGATAGCCCGACTCTGGACTCGATCCCAGGACCCTAAGATCATGACCTGAGCCGAAGGCAGAGGCTTAACCCACTGAGCCACCCAGGCACCCCAGTAAGTAGGTTTTGACAGAGAAGAACTTCCCATGTTTGTGAGATCCACTTGAGTCACACGGGCTGCGGTTAAAAATTAGTCTCAGGGGACGCCTGGGTGGCTCAGTTGGTTGGATGACTGCCTTTGGCTCAGGTCATGGTCCCGGAGTCCCGGGATCGAGTCCCGCATCCGGCTCCCAGCTCCACAGGGAGTCTGCTTCTCCCTCTGACCTTCTCCTCGCTCATGTTCTCTCTCTCACTGTCTCTCTCTCAAATAAATAAATAAAATCTTTAAAAAAAATAAAATAAAAATAAAAATTAGTCTCAGGCCGCTCCTCTGATGATTCTGATGTAGTAGTCCTAGGGTGAGTCCCAAGATCTGGATTTTATAACTATTTTCCGATGATTCTTATAATCAGACATGTAAACATGGCCTTGATATAATTTTAATGAAGACTTTGGGGTAAGGCTTAAATTAGATAACTATAATCCATGGTATTGGAAGAATATTGTTTTACCCTTGGGGTTCCAAATGTGTTCACATGCACTCCGATTTGATTCTCATTATCAAAATAAGAAGGAGGAAGAACATTTTGTAGATGAGAAGAGTGAAAACTCAGTAAGGTATCTTTCCTAAAATCACACAGTTGGGTATACCACCATACCATGGCCAATAGGCAGAAAAGCAACAGAGAATCTGATGTGTTTGGGGAATTGAAATAGTACTATTTTTTTTTTTTTAAAGATTTTATTTCTTTATTTGAGAGAGAGGCAGTGAGAGAGCATGAGCGAGGAGAAGGTCAGAGGGAGAAGCAGACTCCCCGTGGAGCTGGGAGCCTGATGCGGGACTAGATCCCAGGTCTCCGGGATCATGACCTGAGCCGAAGGCAGTCGTCCAACCAACTGAGCCACCCAGGCATCCCTGAAATAGTACTATTAAGTAAGATAACTAAAAAGACAGATATTAGCCTTCTGGTTTTTAAGCAATTAAGAATTATACTCTTGTAATAAAACTGATCTACACAAAGCACTGTTCTCAGTACCCTTTCATCCCTTCAAAATAAACCAAATTCACTTTATATATTGAGCAACTACTATATGCCAAGTGTAGCCTAGTCTCTTAAATTCTTTGTAAGACTCCATTTTCCTTTTTTCTTCAAATTTTAACTTAAATTCTAGTTAATATATATGTAATACTGGTTTCAGAATTTAATGATTCATCACTTATATATAACACCCACTGCTTAACACAACAGGTGTCCTACTTAATACCCATTACTCACTTAGCCCAACCCCTACCTCCTTCCCCTCCAGCAACCCTGTTTATTCTCTCTAGTTAAGAGTCTCTTATGTTTTATTTCCATCTCCCCATGTTCATCTGTTTTATTTCTTAAATTCCACATGGGTGAAGTCATGATATTTGTCTCTTATTTTGCTTAGCATAATACACTCTAGCTCTACCAACCTGACTCCATTTTTAAACTTGAGGAATAGGGGCACCTGGGTGTCTCAGTGGGTTAAGCCTCTGCCTTCAGCTCAGGTCATGATCTCAGGGTCCTAGGATCGAGTCCCCTATCAGGCTGTCTGCTCAGCAGGGAGCCTGCTTCCCCCTTTCCCCCTCTGCCTGCCTCTCTGCCTATTTGCGAACTCTGTCAAAGAAATAAAATCTTAAAAAAAAATTCAGAAATAAATCTGTATGAGTTTTCTAGTGCTACTGTAACAAAATATCACTACAATAGTTTCCCCTTATCTGTGGGGATAAGTTCCAAGACTCCTAGTCAATGCCTAAGACCGTGGATACTACAGATACTATACTTTTTCCTATACACATATATTATATGTGTATTATATTTCCTATATACATATATTTATGATAAAGTTAACTTATAAATTAGGCACAGCAAGAGATTAACAATAATAGTAAAATAGAACAATCATAATGATATACCGTAATAAAAATTATGCAAATGTGGTCTCTCTCTCAAAATATCTAATTGTACTGAACTTCATCTTCTTGTGATGACATGAGATGATAAAACACCTATTTGATGGGATGAAGTGACATGGTCAATAGCACAGGTGTTAAGACACATTGTCAGGCTCCTGTCGATCTTATGATTAGGAAGATCATCTGCTGCTGGACCCTTGTTGACCTGCATAACTGAAACACTGGAAAGTGACACTATGGATGAGAAGGAAAACAACAGAAACTTACTCTTCCACAGTTCTGAAGGCTAGAACCCAAAATCAAGGTGTTGGCAGGGCCATGCTTTCTCCAAAGCCTCTTGGGGGAGGATCTTTCCTTGCTTCTTCAAGCTTCTAGTAAGGCCAGGCATTCCTTGGCCTCTATAACTCGTAATGCCTATCTCTGCCTCCATCTTCACAGGTCCATCTTTCCTCTGTGTCTTCACACAGCATTCTCCTCTCCTACAATGACACTAGTCAAATTGGATTAAGGGCTGCCCTAACTTAATATGACAATTATTAACTATCTTAACCACTTATATTTGCCATGAGCCTATTTCCAAATAAGGTCCCATTCTGAGGTATTAGGGGTTAGGACTTCAACATCTTTTTGGGAGATACAATTCAACCCATAACAGACTTGTGCCACCCAATACACCCTTTTAAAGTGTACTATTCTGTGGGTTTTATTATATTCACAAGATTGTGGAGCCAGTATCACTAGTTCAGGACCATTTACTTCATTCCAAAAGGATAACCCCATACCAATTAGCACTCCCCAACCTCAACCCTCCCCAACCCCTGGCCACCACTAATCTACATTCTGTCTGTACAGATTTGCCTATTCAGGGCACCTGGGTGGCTCAGTTGGTTAAGCATCTGCCTTGGGCTCAGGTCATGATCCTGGGGTCTTGGGATTAAGTCCCACATCGGGCTCCTTGCTTAGTGGGAAGCCTGCTTCTTCCTCTGCCTGCAGCTGCCCCTGCTTGTGCTCCCTCTCTGACAAATAAATAAAATCTTGAAAAAAAAAATTTGGCTATTCACAGGCCTTTCGTGTAAATGGACATTTCATGTAAATGGAATCAGATATTAAGATTCAGCTACATTATAATATGTATCAGCACTTCATTCCTTTTTATGGCTGAATAATATTCAATTGTATGACATATATATACATTTTGTTTAGACATTCATCAGTTGATGGACACTTGTTCCCACTTTTGGGTATTATCAATAATATATTTAATATATATTATATATATAATATGCTACAAATATTCATGTACTTTTTAATGTAACTGTTTAAAAATTTTTTAAAGTTTAGCTCCATACCCATTGTAGGGCTTGAACTCACAACTCAAGAGATTAAGAGCTGCACACTCTACAGACTGAGCCAGTCAGGTGCCCCTGTGTGACTATTTTTAATTTTTTCATACCTAGGACTGGAATTGCTGGATCATAATTATAGTGAACTTTGTGAGAAATGGCCAAACTGTTGTCCAAAAGAGATGTACTAATTCTCACTAGTAATGTGCAAAGGTTCTGATTTCTGCACATCCTCTACAGCACTTATTATTGTCTTTTTTTTTTTTTTTTTTTTTTTAAGTAGGCTCAACGTCCTACTTAACTCAACGCCTTCTCTAAGTCTGGAGCTCAATTTGGGGCTTGAACTCACGACCCTGAGATCAAGACCTGAGCTGAGATCATGAGTCAGACACT
The DNA here is from genome assembly GCA_004024625.1 of Mellivora capensis. Lineage (NCBI taxonomy): Eukaryota > Metazoa > Chordata > Mammalia > Carnivora > Mustelidae > Mellivora > Mellivora capensis. The sequence continues at coordinate 643 of PISX010006547.1, read as the reverse complement.
TATCCAACTGATCCACTCAGGTGCCCCTGTTGTTATCTCTTTGATCATAGCCATCCCAGTGGATATAAGTGGTATCTCACTGTGGCTTTGCATTTCCCTAATGACCAAAGATGTTGAATTTCTTTTCATGTGTATATCGGCCATTTATATATCTTCTTTGGAGAAAGGTATATTTAAATCCTTTGCCCAATTTAAAATTTTCTTTTCATTGTTGAGTTCAAAGAGTTCTTTATATAGGATCCAGAGGATTTGCAAAACTTTCCCTCCCATTCTGTGGATTATCTTTTCACTTTTTTTTTTTTTTAAAGATTTTATTTATTTATTTGACAGACAGAGATCACAAGTAGGTAAGAGAGGCAGTCAGGGAGAGAGAGAAGGAAGCAGGCTCTCCGGGGAGCAGAGAGCCTGATATGGGGCTCGATCCCAGGACCTTGGGATCATGACCTGAGCCTGAGCCGAAAGCAGAGGCTTTAACCCACTGAGCCACCCAGGTGCCCCTATCTTTTCACTTTCTTGGTGGTTGTCTCTGAAGCATCAAATTTTTAATTTTGATCAAGTCCAACTTACCTACATTTTATCTAGTGCTTTAGGTGTCATAGTGAAGAAACCACTGAAAAAATAAGCTCTTTAAAATGATTATAGA